>VDFB02256132.1:243613834-243704255 GCA_007258455.2 Sequoia sempervirens | reverse complement strand
CTCAACCATCTGAGATGTGACAGGTCACTTCTCAAATTACCCTGGGTGTCTGATGCAGGAGCATCCAGTGGTGTAAGGGCAATCTTGCATCACCCAAAAATAGTTAAATTTCAAGTTTCTCAGGTTTTAGATGTTTTTACATTTTTGGATACCCTCTTTTCGGCCATAATGAAATTCCCAATTTATGGTTTTTATTTTCTATTCCTAGGTTGAAAGATATTACAGTTTTAGTCTCCCAGATTTGCACCTGAAAATCTTCTGAGTGAGATTTGAGGCACTTAGAGTTCCCGGAACAGCCCCGAAACTTGCCAAAATTGTCGTAACAGATTTCGAGCACGTTATTGACTTCGAGACCTTTCCAAACGGTTCGCGAATCGGAGTCCCGGATCAAAAGTTATGGCCCCGGGAAGTTGGCGCACTTTCTAGAAGATACAATTGCAAATGTTCTTTTGAAATTTGAACTTCAAGTTGTAATTTTTTTTCGGCGCCAAACCACCTAAACTCAAATTTGAATGTTGTTTTGGCTCCAAACTTAAGAGGAGCTCTATTTATGGGCGGGTTTCTAATTTTTGGGTAGCTTTTTGGGGACAAGCTCGCATATTGCGAAAGGGTTATTCTGTAGTTTTCTGTAACTTGCATGTGTTGTAGAACTTGGGGATTTGAGATCCTCTGCATGTAAGAAGCTCCATTTTCTGAATAATAAAATTATTCTCTTGTTTGTGGGTTATTTTATAAGTCTCGGGCTGCACCCTCATCAGAGGGAGACGAAAATAAGGGGAGATAGAGAGACAGAGAGAGAAAGAGGGTGAAATAGAGATATATGGGAAGAGAAAGAAAGATGGAGATATATGGGAAGGGAAAGTAAGAGAGAGGTAGAGATAGAGAGATAGATAGGGAGATAGGGAGTGAGGGAGGGGATGAGAAATGGGGAGAGATAGAGAGAGGTTCAAAGAGACCAACATGAAAACCATTTAAAAATAGTAATAATGAAGTTAACTATGGTGGAATAAACGTAAAGAACAACAAAAGAATGTGTACATTAGCAAGAAACACAACAAGAAGCATCATGAATCCAAAGAGGTATTGTAGTCAACATTCATAAAATCACTAAAGTGTCCAATCATATCTTAGATAGGGAAATCCTAGTCATTTCTAGTATCAACCTTAATGCCATTCCAATTAGAAGTTGATTTAGCCAAAAAACTAGTTACTTGATTTCCTACCCTTCTAGTATGGTTTCACTTAATGAAATTGAAACCATGAATGAGTATGTTGATGTCTTTCCAACTTTCATTCAATTGCCACTGCTTGAAGTTAGATGAGGAATTTCTTTTGAAATGATCAACCAAGATTTTAGAGTCAAATTCCAAATAATATCAATAAAGTGACTTTGCTTAGCATATAAAGAGCTTGGTGAATGACAATAACCTCTACAAAATTATTATAATCAACATTACAACTACCGACAAACCATAATTTGACTCTACCATTATGATCAGAACAAACACCTTTCGTACCAACATTTCTAGGATTTCCTTTTGAAGCACCAATGTTCTTAACCAAGCCCATAGGATGGCATTCCAATTGAGTAAGTTGATAATTCTAAGGCTTGTTATTGAAAGAGGAAAAAGTGGGAGATTCTATAGGAATACCAAGTCTCATAAGAACTTTGTATTCCAACGAAGAATTCAGTTAATACTCTTGAATCCAAACTTGATGGATTTCTTTTGACTGGCTATTGTTCTACCCAAACCTAACTTATATGCCTTTTTGTACCATTACAAATCATCTAATTTAGCTCCCACCAAATATTCTAGTAGATCAAACCAAGATTGATACCATGCAAAAGACTAAGGGTTTTTATCTTCAAAGAAGGTTGTGACTGATTCTTTTTAGAGTCTTGGATTGACCCAAAATCATTCCATCAAATTCCCAGCAAATCACACCATAAACGATCATGGAGAAAAGTGGCAAAGGGGCACAGTAAAAGAAGATGTCTACTAGACTCTTCATCTTGAAGGAAAATAATACATATGTCCAAACCAATCACCCCTCTTTTCTACAGATTATCCGGATGATTTTTTTTATCTAAAGCTATAAGCCACATGAAATCATTAACCTTAGGCCAAAATTTAGGATGGTAGACCCTTTTCCAAAGCTTAGAGTTATTAACTTCCAAGTTATCTTCTAGAAGAGTTTTAAAACTAGCTCGGACAATGTAAATTTCAAAACCTTTCAAATCCCATTCAAGAAAATATGAATGCCTATTTAAAGAGACCTTTCGAGATACTAAAATCTGAGGTAAAGGATCAACGAGGAGAGATAATTGTTGACATAGAAAAAATATATTTAGGTTTCTATTTCTAAATATTTACACCATATTGCATGACTATATGCTAAAAATAAAACAACATAAATCCAACCAACTTTAATACATTTAATTTTTTAATTCTAAGAGATCAAGGAATTCCACCCAAAGAGGGATATGTTGGTCCCATGCATCATCCCATATAAGAATGAGGTCTCCCTTCCCCTTATAAAAATAATAGCTTTAATCAAACTACTATCCAATTTCATATTTTCCATATCTAAGAACCTCTACCAAGGGTTGACATCTTGGGGATGAAAAACATAATTCTTCATATTTAGGTACTTGAACTTCAAAATTGTCCCCTACAATGCTCATTTCTCTACACACCATCTCCAATATAAGTTGGTGACAATAGCTATATTATTGAGGGAAGATATCATACCTAAACAATCTCTCTTTGGGATGGAAACTATGATCCCAATTAACTAAATGCCATTTTTTTTTTGTGAATTTCTTTTCCAAAGAAACTTCCTCATCTTATAGTCCAAATCATGAAGGATGCCTTTTGGAGTCAAATGAGCCATATAAATTGATAGAGCTTGAATCATAAATTTAATAAGGATTATATGACTATCCAAAAAGAGGCATCAATATAACTAGTGATTGATATGATGTTAATAGAATCCAACATAACATTCTAGTTTTTTTTCCCAAAACTGTTAGAGTAAAGGTTTTAATTTAATCATGTTGATTAAATTACTTTTATTCCTCTCTTAAGATTTCACTTTAGTTTGCGTTTTGTGACATTTAATAATTATATTAATTATTAAATGTCTACCTATTAGGGTTTCTTTTAGGGTTGCACAATATCCTTTTATAAGGATTCATCATTGTAATTTATCTCTCTCGGATGAATACATTTTTCAGCTTTCAGAGCACCCTTGCTTGTTTGTCTCCATCTCTTCTTTCTGTGACAGGTTATTTGCATGCAGGTGATCTTCGGGGTCTGTAAGGTTGGATTTCTCAACTTCAACATGGTATCAGAGCTCCAGACCTGCTGCTTCCTGTTCTACTTCTGAAGAATTTGGAGCTACGAGGGTTTGATAGGGCTTTCAAAGGTTTTTTGGTTGTTTTTGTTTTGGATATGGCTAACTCCATTTTTTTTGGGTACATTTTGGGCCCAAACGGACCTCACGGTTGGATTCAGAGTGGCCAAAAACCCATATTTTCATATATGGTTCGACCTATTTGGGCACTGTCGACTGGGGAGGCAATTTTTTTTTACCCAAAGGCCGTACGACCTCCAGGGCAAGTTTTCCGAGGTTGAAAATGCAAAAAAAAAAAATTAAAAAAAAAATCAAAAGGGTGAAATTTTTGGGCGCCTCCCGTGTAAAAGGATTCCGCCGCCAGTTTGGGTGGCGGCCTCCGCCCCTCACCACCGCCTGGCCACCCTAGCCTCACCCGCCACCGGCGTTTTTCTTACCGCCACCACCGAACGTCGGCCACTCACTGCCCGCACTTTGAAACTCGCCACTCCGACGACCACTGCCACTGACAGCTCAGCCCTCGCGGGTGTATTTCGCAGAGCCCAGGGTTCTATCTACGACCGGGAGCCTCCGCTGGACCGCTCGCTTTGGGGGGTCTAATTGTGCATTTTCAGGAGACTTTCAGTAAATTGCGTGTAACTTGGGCGTTTTTTCTCTGTTTTTCGAATGGAAATAGGCGTTAGAAAGCTGGTTCCGAGCCCGATCTAATTGATGCAAGAATTTTTTTCTGATTTTTCCGTTTTGCAGTCCTTTTTGCCAGTCAAAGTCAAAACTTATGTTTTTCACTCCTGGGGGTGTATCTTTTGCGTCCGAACTCCGTTTTTTGCAAACGAATAGGCGTTGGAAAGGTGTTTCTGTGATCTTTCCAGATCTGTCATTTATTTTTCCAGAATCTTCCCCAGGTACATTTTATTCAGTTTTTTGTGTTTTCACACTTCTGTCAATTACTTGGACTTTTTGGCACCTGGAAATGATTTGTTTTGCGTGGGATGGCTTTATTTGATCTGGTTTATCAGTATTGAGGTCAGTTAGTCTCAGATGTTTTAATTTGAAGAGTTATCATGGGTTTTTCTACTCACCCTTCAGTTATTTTTTGGAACGGGGTAATTATGAGTCATGGGCAAAGGGTATACTTACACATTGTAGGTGGCTTAATATTTTGCCTTATTTGTATGATCTCATACCTGAACCAGCAACTTCAGAGGGAAAACTAGCTTGGGATATCATTAGAAATCACATAGTAGGAGTTATTTTGTCTAGTGTTGTTTCTGACACTGTGTGGGCTATATCGGGCATTGATTGTCCTCACTCACTTTGGACACGTCTTTGGGAGATCTATGGAGACCCAAGTCTTTCTCCATTCCCAGAGGATCCTGCTTCAGATTGTCTTGTACCCATTGCTTGGAGAGATAACACACCTTTTGATCATGATACTTTAAAGGAACTTAAGTATTTAGACACCCTTACATATTCCGATGAATCAGAGGATTGTCTCACAATTCCTACTCTTCAGACTGAGATTATACTTGTATCAGCATCTTCTCCTGTTGTTCTTGATCAGTTTGATATTGCCTCTTCTTTGGCTCCTATTGATTCAGCTAAGCAGGACATCATACATCTTTCAGACATGGCTACTTGGGATTCTTATCTTGCAGGCATTTCATCTTTGTTTGTAGAGTCCTATATTGCAGATCTGGAGGATTACTTTGAGGATTTTCAGCTCCTCTTTGTTGACAGCCATATTCCAGCTATTAGCCCACCATCATCTGTGCATTCAGAGGTTGCAGTTTTTGAGTCTTCAGTTTAGTTTGGATTTGACATCTTTTGTTTCAGTTCAGACAGAGAGATTCTTCAGCATCCTATTATGGCACACATCTTGAGACAGATTGATTCTTCTCTCTTCACAGGGTTTCTTCATCTTCGTCCTTTGGATCCATTTCTTCCCAAGGGGACGAATATTATATGCCGCTTCAGGATCTCTTTCTGGATTCTACCTCAGGCATCCATATGTACGACAGGAGTTTCTTCATTGTGGGGGGGGCTTCTAGTCTCTTTCTTTTTCTCCTATGGAGACCATTGTACATTGTACTTATATGATAGAAGTTGTCTATGGGGGGTCTTATGTTATCCACCTCCTATCCTTCTGTTATTAGTACATTTATTTCTTTCATCTCTTTTTGGAGTAGAGTTTTTCCCATGAGGTTTTCTCTATTTCTCCACTTTACAAAGATTTGGTTGTAATTGGGTACCTGATCAGGCCTTGTTGTCGGGACCCAAGTTTACTTTCTTGCATTGTAGTTACTTTTTCTTTCTTGCACATGTTTGTAACTGCACTTTTGCTCATCTTAAGGGGGGGTGTTAGAGTAAAGGTTTTAATTTAATCATGTTGATTAAATTACCTTTATTCCTCTCTTAAGATTTCACTTTAGTTTGCATTTTGTGACATTTAATAATTATATTAATTATTAAATGTCTACCTATTAGGGTTTCTTTTAGGGTTGCACAATATCCTTTTATAAGGATTCATCATTGTAATTTATCTCTCTCTCGGATGAATACATTTTTCAGCTTTCAGAGCACCCTTGCTTGTTTGTCTCCATCTCTTCTTTCTGTGACAGGTTATTTGCATGCAGGTGATCTTCGGGGTCTGTGAGGTTGGCTTTCTCAACTTCAACAAAAACAAGTGGGAGACATAAGGATACCCAAATATTTGAAAGGAGGAGAAGTAAATTAAAAGTGAAGAATATTAACAATCTATTCTTGAAGATGACCTAGTCAGTAAGTCAAAAACAAAACCCAAGTATTTTGTTCATTCAAGAATTGATTAGATGCTCTAATAAATGTTAAGATCTTGCTTAAGAGAAATACCTTCCTCAAAAGTGGCATTACCTATCAAACATGTGTCGTCCAAAAATTAAAGATGGGAAAGTGGATCCATACCCTACACAATGTGAAATCTAAAAATAGAGCTAGAACACTCAAGGTGTTTTAACTTGTTGAGTCCTTTTGCTCAAATGAGAAATATATAGGGAGAGAGGTGTTGGTTCTTTTTCTTGCAACACTCAATTCTAAGAGAAAATACAATGCGGCCTAAACTTGGGAATCAAAGGATTAAGATAGCGATCTAGTCTATAATCAAACTAAGGACAAGAAAAAAACAATTAACAAGACTAAACTCAACCTTCTGCACTTTGAGCTCCACATGATCCAAGATGGTAATCCTATCACTAGTCTGAAATAATGATAATATCTTCATCAAACAATGTTATAGAAATGAAACTAAGTGTCATGGGCACAATGTAATAGAATGGAAATACTTTTATGAATTCATTATTGTGTTAGTTTCATGTCACACTGCAACTACAAACCCCTTAAAGTGGATAATGAAAATGTTCACAAACATATTCAAATAAAGGATGTTATGGATTTCAACAAACTCAAGCATGATCCCTTATATTTTGGATAATATTGTGAATTGATAATTTGCAAAAACTGTCCTTATCTCAAATACATAGAGGAGTGATAAATGAATAGATCCTGGGCAATTCCTTAAGCTCCATGAAGACTAAGAAACCCTAATAAATTAAACTTAAAAGAAATGTTCATTGATATTAATAAATTGTTTGAACCATTCTAACTAGTTCCTAACTATGTGATTGCAAAAGAAAGACCGGTGCCTACCTTGGGCTACATAGTCACAATAGCTGGCATTTTTATACCATAATGCCAAAACATAACCTGATGACTTTTGTTAAATTATAATAAGACATCTAAAACCTGCAACATGATTCTACTTAACAATCTGTTTGACATAATAATACTCATGTTAACCTTAGGAAAGTCTTTACATTGTTCCTTAAATAGATAGAAAACCAAAAGAAAATCTCATTACAACGTGTATTGAAGAAGTTAATTACCCTTGATTATTTCCTTCAAAAACAATTACATATCAAGATAGAGACAATTGCATTGTTGTTTGATTTTTATATATGCCACAAATTAGATTATAGAAACACTTCCATGAAATGACTAATAGCTATGTACTACACCTATAACAAACGTAAAACCAATTTTCCATTTATTTGTCACTAGACTTCCTACACCCAAAACTTCAAAATAGAATAGAGTCATTGCAAATGAAAGAGATAATACATTTTATGAAAGAAGTAGAAACCAAGATTAAACCCCCAACTGACACCTGACAAACTTGAGACCCTTGATTTACAACTGACCAACATAAATATTTGCAGGTTTAGAATGACAAAACAACCCATGAAATAGAGTTGGAGTTTAGGGAGAAGGTAACATTTCGATGCATTCCTGCTACATGTGAAAGAAGACCATAGTTTGGCGCCACTTTATTTCCAACTCAAAAAAATAGTAGTCAACAAGATGCTCATCACATGGAATAAAGCTATGGTAGGTTTATTTTTCATCCTTCTTCAAAACTAGCGATGACCCGATTTTATTTCCATGACTTTGGAGACTTTCAACTTACACATGAACAATGTTTGCTTGGCATCCACCACACCTAGTCAATGTCAACGTTAACCCCCTAGTATATCGCAGGTTTGTTTTTCGTTGGATTAAAGGTAAGCCCTCAAAAAAATTGAAATGCACATGACAAAAGGCGTCAACTTAACCAATGGAATCTGATCTACTTGGTCTTCCTCCATAAAAATATAGATGGTTTTTAAAAGGATTCTTAGGGTGAGGTCTTATTGGGGGCTTCGCGATCTATTTTGAAGGAGCAAGTGGTCTGATGAAGCAGAAAAACATAAAATGCTACAAGATTAATTAGAATCTTTTCTTCAACAATAGCAGTCCCTACTTTTTAGCTCAAAAACTTAAGCGGGTGCAAAAGGTTTGGGGCTAGAAAATGCTCCACCACCTTAGGCTTTTCTTTGCCACTTATCAATTATATGAAGTTTTAAAATTCTCACCAATTTTTTTTTTTTATTATTTTATATTTATTTAAGATTTTGAAATGAATATGCAAAATAATAAAATTCATGAGACCACTAGCTTCCATAAATATAGGAGCTTAAACTTTTAAGCTTACACTATGCTACAAAATTCATGGGATCACCTACTTTAAAATAATCCTAAAAATTTTCAGCAGCACCCACTAATTTTTTTTAGGAAGCCCTCATCTATGGGACCCCATCCTTAGTGTTGCTTTAAAACTTATGAACATAAAATACTTGTGGATAAAAATATACAAGCGTCCACCTTATGATTTTAAAAGTTTGGGAGGTAACAAAAGCTACTACACCAACTAAAATTAAGAAAATTGTCTATCAAACTTCATAAATCTTGATTAAAATCGGTCCAATTTATGTGCCCGACCTTAGAGGAAATATTAAAACATTTGAAAGTATTATTTTAACACCTCTTAGCACATTTCAAGCTATTAAAAATATTTTCAAATATTTTCAAATTTAAAACATAGTGACACTCTAAGTTGAATTTATCCATAGGCCAAATGGCAATATTGATGCCACAAGCACATATGACCTCCAAGGGCAATGAAAACTTGTAGAGGGTCATAATAAATTAGGTATATCCTTATTCTTCCATTTACACATGCACGACAAATCAATTTTCTTATCTGTGCTAAGGGATCAAGATGTAAATACTTTGGCTGTTGGCTTTCATCTTCATGAAAGTAGCGAGTTGGCATGGCATGGTAAGGCGGTGCAAGTGGAAGATGGCCGGATCATAGTTAAGGGAAAAAACGATAAATCCTCTCGGTCATCTTTTGACATGACTCTTTGCTCCCACAAGAAAAATGTTAAATGTAAATCTTAATTGGTCTTGTTTTAGAGCTGGTCTTTTTCATTGGCTGCTTGCTGTCTTTTCTGCAGCCTTGCTCTTTTTTGTTAAAGGGTTTCGCGTCCCTTCAAAATCTGTTTTTTCCTATATAAAAAATAAATCAATTTTCTTGACTTCTTTTGTAAACTAGACTTTCCAACAAGAAATTTAACAAAAAAATGTTTTGACCCTAAAACTATTTCGACAACCACGAAAAATGGGCATATAGGATATTGATGACAAACAAAAAAAATTGGGTTATCACTAAAATAGATAAATTTGAAACATTTTATGAGACCTTGCGAACTCACTCAAAAACATCAACACATTAAAATCATGATCAAAACGTGCCCGAGAGCTACGAAATTGGAGATGCACACTCCTAATAGATGTTAAAAAATTTCTACCATGCATATTTCAAAGATGAGCCATTGAAATTTCACACTCCTAATAGATGTTAAAAAATTTATGCCAACAGGTTGTTACCAAGCCTAAAATCAAGGTTCTATCACTAACTAGAAGGTCATCACATGCACTAGAAATGAGACATATTTCAAGGTGCTAACAAGAGGACCACCTTGACATAGACCTCTTTTAGAGTAAAAATATTAGATGAGCCATTTATAATCACAAAAAAAAAGAGGTACAACACATCATGACCCATTAAATCTAGTTATCATCAAAACCAAATGTGCATATACTATCTTCCAATTTCTTTTCTAGACCCTGTCATAAGCCTTAGAAAGATCAAGTTTCATGAACATAGAACCTTATTAACATGCATAGAGTGAACATATTCCTATACAATAACAATTTACTATCAATGATTTAATGACCTTAAATAAATTATTTGTTTGAGAAATGAAAGAAGGAAGGAATTATTTTAGCCTCTTAGCAATAGTTTTGGAAACAAATTATAGATAGTATTAGAGAGAGCTAGTGGAACCTAGACATAAGAGAAATTCAAAACATGATCTTTCTTAGAATTAGAGTTAAAATATTTATTAATGGATTTTATTAGAGAGCACTAAGGATAAAAAATGAGAGAAATTCAAAACATAACCTTTCTTAGAATTAGAGATAAAAGAGTTATTAAGGGATTTTAACATCTTTTTTTATGTGCATAATTCTTCGGAAAGCCTTCAAAATGTTATTTTTGACAATATGCCAAAAATGTTAAATTATCATGAGGGGAGATAAGTCTAAGAATATAGTTCAAAATGATATGTTTATTATCAACAGAAAAATAGTGGGGACTTTAAACAACTCACAAAAGGGAAAAAGAACTTCTACGTGAATATCTTAAATGAATTCAATCCTTGACCCATCCTATTATTAAATATCCTTGAAAGCATTATGTGTTTTTCGAATCTCCTTAAAATTATAACATGTTTTTGTACCACAACATAATGATGGAAAAAAGAACAATTCCTATCACTTTCTATGACCATTGAGCATGGTATCTTTTTCATGATATGATTTCCTCTTGAAGCTCAAACTTTTTTGGTTCATTTTGGAGCTTAGAATTTATAGTCAAGACATCCTTACTTAAGCCCTATTTTTGAATACAACCTTGGATCTCTACCAACATAGACAATATATTTATTTTTATTTCTATATTATTTTAACACTTGAGAAATAACATTATTTGAGGATTTATTTGAAAAATAATAATTTGTAGAACAAAACATACCTACTCATACATGATGAGGCTTGCCTTCCTACCATCAAAGTATAATCTCTTCTTAAAATTCCACTTATTTTAACGACATGAGTTGGAATCTAAAAGAGGCATTTCAAGGCTTAAGAGATCCATCCCAATGTAAAAATATTGGCCAATGATCTCAACCTACATTATCTAGAATGAAAGAAGCAAGACGATGGTGCCAAAAAGGCCAAGAATCATTGACCAAAAATAGATTCAATTTTTTTGAAATAAAATCATCCCTAGTTCTTTGATTATTTTAGGTAAAAGAACCATTGTTAAAAGGGATATACATTAGTTGAAGCTAATTAATTCTTTGAAGAAAAAGAAGAAGAATATGTAGAAGGAGAATACAAATTCCACCATTTTTTAGTAAGAGATAACACAAAATTGAAGCCACCTCCATTAATCCAAGGATAATATTGAGAAAAAGATTCTCTATGAAGATGCAAACTATTTTAGAGTTTAACCTTACTTAGAAGATCCCAGGGAGCATAACAATTAGTGATTAAGAATATTGAGATTGTTAGATTTGAGAACCCCTTGTAAAGATAGACCACTGTTGTAATTTAAGATTTTTTTTGAAGAAAAGTACTTGGAATCTAAAGCACACATAAGACCACTAGATAGACCAAGATCATAAATAATAATGATTTCCCTATATCTACCTAGACCACAACCAATTTTTTTTATAGATTATTTGAAAAGATTAGTTTCTTGAATTAACAACATAAAAGGGAAAAGTTCTTTAATTAGTCTTCTAACAATATTTTATTTGGGTTTAAGTTGCTAAACCCTATTACATTCTAGGAATTAATCATGATTGAGGGAGGAAAAAATCTATTAGATTGAGAAGACTTGAAGCTAGCATGTGTTCTGTGAGATGTTTGTATTTATCATGGTCAATATTATGACTTGATTTGAGGGCTTCTTGTCTCCCCTATTTTTTATTCTAACTTTATTTAATACCAAAATCATAGTTGAAGGATATTTTTTCTTATTTTCTTTAAAATGATCTCTTTTCAAGTTATAATCTAGATGACAAATAGAAAGATTCTTGTTTATCAAAGTCCATGATAGGGGTTTTAGGAAAATTTTCAAGCTTACTGAAGGCCCAAGAAGAGTCTCTTAAAATTTAGTATTTTGAGAGTTATTAAGAGTAAAAATAGGGTTTTAAGTAGAAACAATAGAATGACATGGGAAAAAAAGAGCATGGTGGATATTAACAATGACAATAAACACATCCATAAATTCCTTGAAAAGTGGAAAATCTTGTGCTATACAATCTTGTTGTTCATTGAAATTTTTTAGCATTTTGCATTTAATAATGAATTTTTGTATCCTACATTATTTCATCATTCTCTTGATTTTATCATCATTTCTTGGTTTTCATGTTGATCATCTTAAAATTTGGTGGAGTATTTCTCATAGAATAATAAACTTTTTTTAATTTCAGCTACCAACTTTTTTATTCCTCTAGGATTTTGAGGAGGTTGAGCTTCACCTTTTCTATGAGTCATGATAAAGCCATCAACATTAGAAGGACCAACAATAAAACCTTGATTATCCTACTAAATTTTTTGTTTACCCTTTTTTTTTTCTCTTGTGGTAATTTATTAGAAGAATCATCTAATTTAAGCTAGGTCCACATTGCTCCCCATACCCAGAGCATCTTTATGAATGATGAGATACCCATTGCCAAATCTCCACCCCCTCCTATGGAACCTCTTGCTAATATTCCTTTTCAACACTCTTGCTCCTCATTTGTTGCTCTTCAATTGCTTAAAGGACTTGTTCTCTCCCCAGGGGATAGCCCCAGTGCCTCCTAGATTGATGATGGTTGGTCAACACCAAAAAAGAAAACTAGGAATAAGAAAATTGATGTGGGAGTGGATTCAAAAGTCGGTAGGCCCTCCCATCATCAAACAAGATAGAAGGAAATAACAAGGGAGATTTCTTGTAGAAGGAAAAATACTTTGGAGTCAACCACTAAACACTGTAAATGAAGTTCCTCTCTTGGAATATGAGAGGCCTAAATATCCCTAAAAAACAACACTCTCTCAAGACCTATATCCTTGAGAATAAGATTGATATTCTCTTGATCTAAGAAGTTAAAATGAATCAAGCTACTTTTCAGCCTGTGGAAAATTGTATCTAGCCTTGGGAAAATATTTTTATAAGTGATGTGCAAGGAGCCTTTGGTGGGATTGTGACTATGTGGGACCTGTTGGTGGCTTCTGGTTCCTTATTGTCGCTCTCTGTCAATAGTATGGTTGTTAAATTTTTCAACTCTTTTTCTCTTGGGTCCTTATCAATATTTATGCCCTCAAATTTTGTAATGCTCATAATTTTGTTTGGGAGGACATATCTCGACAAATGATGACTAACAAAATTTTTTACTAGTTGATAGCTAGTGACTTTAATACTCCCCTATTCCCTTATGAGAAGCTTGGGGGATTGACTGACTACATTGATAGAATGGAAGATCTGGCAGACTTCATCATCACAACAAGCCTAATGGACATTGAATTATAGGTGGTCTTTTACTTGGACTAACCACAAGAAAATTAATAATCTTATCCAGGTCAAACTTGACTATTTTATGGCCTCCTCTAATTGGGATCTTGGTTACAACTCAAACCTAGTAGCTTTTCCTTAGACTGTCTCGGATCATATCCTCTACTTATTTCTTAGGTTGACAGTCCCCACAAGGGACAAGTTTCCTTTTTTCTATGAAATTATGTGGACTACCCAATAATGCACATAGTATCCCAAAAATTAAACTTGATAAAAGATAAGGTGAAGGGATGGAATAGGTTTAATTTTGGGAATGTCTTGGTGAAAAAGGAGTTGACTACATAAATCACTAATATCCAAGCCAAAATTGCCAATGGAGACCTCTACGAGGACTCTCATTTTGCTGAAGAATCCTTAAGGATGGATTGGAAATAATTTTTAAAAAGAGAAGAAATTATGTGGAAACAAAAATATAGGATCCAATGGATAAAGGAGGGAGACAAGAACTTGATTTATTCCATAGGTCTTCTACAATACACAAGAAAAGGAACACCATCTCATCCCTCAAAGATGAGCATGGTGAAACTGTCACAAATGATATCAAAATTGGGAAAATGGCCTTTGACTACTTCCACCGGGCCTATTCTAATCGATATGTTCCTTGTGACCCTACACTTGAAGAATAACTATTAAATTACCTACCAACTGCTCTATCTCTTGAAGATAATGCCCACCTTATGGCTTCAATATCTAATGATGAATTCAGGCTTGCTACCTTCCCCATGGGAGCTTATAAGGCCTTGGGTCTGGATGGGTTCCCTCTATCCTTCTTTCAAGAATTTTGGGGCATAGTTGGCCTTGACATCACTAGGGCGGCCAAATATTTCTTCTATACTAGTAAAATACTTAAAAACCTCAATAAATATTACATTGCTCTTATCCTAAAAGTTCATGATGCTTCTGGTCTTGCTAATTTCAGACCTATAAGCTTATGCAATATAGTTTATAAGATATTTTCCAAAGTCTTGTTGAATAGGATTAAACCCCTGATGGGAAAAATGTTAATGAAAAAGGTTTTGTTCTTGGGTGTCAAATTCTTGATGTTGCTATTTCTACCCATGAGATATGACATTCAATGGAATCCTTTTCCTATGCATGACTCTCAAACTTTACATATCAAAATTTTATGATAGGGTTGATTGGGACTTCATGTTTAAAGTCTTAAAAAAAGTGGGATTCAACGAGTGCTCAATCAACATTATAAGGGAATGTGTAAGCACTGTTAAGTACTTAGTTCTGGTATATTGGATCATTGGCTTTGGATGCTCTAATCATATGATCGGTGACAAGAGAAAGTTTGTTAAACTTGAAAATTATGATGGGGGATGTGTTAGATTTGTTGACGATACATCTGCTAAGATATGTGGAAAAGGTTATATCAGTTTTGATGGCAAGAATAATACTGATGATGTTTACTATGCTAAGGGTTTAAGGAATAACCTCTTGAGTGTTGGAAAAATGTGTAGCAAAGGATACAATCTTATGTTTTAGGATGATGGATGTGAGATTAGGAAAGGATCTGAAACTGTGGTTGTTGATGGAAAAAGGACAAATGGAAATGTTTATTATCTTAAGGGTGCTGATGGTCATTGCTTTATGAATCAGATTAATGAAAGATGGACATGGCATAGAAGAATGTGTCACATCAACTTTGATAGCCTAGTGAAGATAAGTTCATTTAAAGTTGTAAGAGATCTACCAAAGATTACAAAACCTATCAATGCTATTTGCAAAGAATGTCAAATTGGAAAGCAAGCAAGAAGAAGCTTCAAAGTCAAAGAACAATCTACTACCAGACTATTGAAATTAGTGCATATAGATTTTTGTGGTCCTACAAGAGTAAGAAGTCTTCAAGGTGACAAGTATTTCATGCTTTTAATTGATGATTATTCTAGAATAACATGGGTTACTTTTCTCAAAGAACAATCAAAAGCTCAAAACAGGTTTAAGCATTCAAAGCTATGGTTGAGAATGAAGTGGATATGAAAATAAAATGTTTGAGATTTGACAGAGGTGGAGAGTTCACCTCCAATGAATTTAACATCTTTTGTGAGAATCATGGCATAAAGAGGCACTTGTATGCCCCTAGGACTCCTTAGTAAAAATGAGTGGTTGAAAGAAAGAATAGGACTATTCAAGAAGTTGCAAGAACAATGATGAAGGAGGAAAATCTACCAGAAGTCTATTAGGGAGAAGCAATTCATATTGTTGTTTATATACTTAACAAAGTTCAAGCAAGAGAAAACAATACAAAGACTCCCTATGAACTATGGTATGGAAGGATCCCGACTGTCAAGTACTTCAGAGTATTTGGAAGCAAATGTTATATCAAAAGAGATGAAGATAACTTAGGAAATTTTGATCTGCAAGTTCTGATGAAGGTATCTTCCTTGGATATTCTACTAGAAGCAAAGCTTATAGGTGTTACAAAAAGAGATTGAGAAAGATTGTTAAGAGTGTAAATTTGAAGGTTGATGAAGATTTGAAGAAAAATTTAATGATGATAGATGGATATGAATTAGACGAGTCTTGTTGCAGAGAAGAAGAAACATATGAAGAAAAAGAATTGAAGATTGAAGAGGAAGAAGCTCCAAAAAAGAATCCTAAAACTCCTAAGTATGTGTAGAAGAATCATTCTAAAAATTAGATCATTGGAGACAAGAACAAAAGTGTGCCAACAAGAAGGAAAGTTGTTGAAGAAAAAGTAAACCTATGTTTAATTTTTGAAGTTGAACCTAAAATAGTGATTGAGGCATGCAAATATGAATTATTGGATCAAGGATATGAAAGAAGAACTATTGCAAATTTAGAAGAATCAGAATTGGGAACTTTTCCCAAAACCAACAAACAAGAATGTGATTGGAACTAAGTGGGTATTCAAAAAAAAACTAAATGAGAATGGAGAAGTGGTAAGGAACAAGGCAAGGCTTGTGTGTAAGGGCTACTCACAAGTTGAAGGAATAGATTTTGAGGAAACATTTTCTCTGGTGGAAAAAATGGAAGCTATCAAGATGTTTTTGGCTTTTGTAGCACATAAGGGTTTCAAAGTTTATCAAATGGATGTGAAGTCTTCTTTCTTGAATGGAGAATTGGAAAAAGAGGTATACATAGAACAACTAGAAGGATTTCAGTTATTAGAAAAATTGGATATGGTCTATAGATTGAAGAAGGCATTGTATGGATTGAAGCAAGCTCCTAGAGCTTGGTATGCAAGGTTGGATAGATATTTGATACAATAAGGATTCAATAAAGGTATCATAGACACCAATCTATACTTTAAAGTTGAAAAAGATCAAATCTTGATTGTGGTTGTATATGTCGATGACATAATTTTTGTAGGCAATGAAGCTATGTGCAAGAAATTTGTAGAGAAAATGGAGAAAGAGTTTAAAATGTCTATGTTTGGGGAGATGAATTTATTCTTTGGATTGCAAATAAATTAGACAAATAAAGGTATTTTTATTTCACATTCAAAGTATGTCAAAGAAATGTTAAGAAATTTGGAATGGAAAAATCTAAACCAATATGTAATGCTATGGTTACTAGTTGCAAGTTGAGAAAGAATCATGAATCTCCTAAGGCTGATCAGAGCAAGTATAGATCAATGATTGGTGGATTGCTATATCTAACTACTACTAGATTGGATATCATGCATGTAGTTTGTATTGTGGCTAGATTTCAAGAAGATCCTAGAGAGGCACATGTTGTAGTAGTAAAGAGGATATTTAGATACTTGAAGGACACTTTGAATCATGGCTTGTGGTATCCAAAGGATAATGATTTTACTCTGAGTGCTTACATAGATGCAGATTGGGTTGGTTGTGTGGATGAAAGGAAAAGCACAAGTGGTGGTGCATTCTTTCTTGGATGCAAATTAGTGTCATGGCTAAGTAAGAAGCAAGATTTAGTTTCTTTATTTACTGCAAAGGCATAATACATTGCGACAACATCTTGTTGCATGCATGCACAAGTGTTGTGGATGAGATAAAAATTGAAGGATATCAAAGTAGTGTATGATGAACCAATTCTATCTTCTATGATAATACAAGTGCTATCAATATTTCAAAGAATCTGATAATGCATTCAAGGACAAACCATATTTATCTCAATCTGGTATCACTTTCTGAGAGAGAAGGTTATAGAGAATGAAGTTAAGCTTGAGTATGTGCCTACAAAGGATCAACTTGCTAATATATTCACTAAGGCTCTTTCTAAGGATACATTTGAGTATCTCCAGGAGAAGTTGGGGGTCATTTCCCCTCCTTCCTTGAAATAGATGCATAAGGAGATGCATTAGTCCAATGTATTTCAAGATCCATTCTTTTGTTTGGACTAATGATGATAGCTACCTCTCAAGGGGAGTAGGTAGTGTCATTATTGGCTATTGTTGTTAGGGGGATTAAGTGGTGTCATTGTGCATTAATTGCTGATTGGTGCAGTATGGTGTGTGCTCCTAAGGGGGAGTATGCAAAGTAGTAAAAGAATAAGAAAGTTGTAGATTAGTTGTGAAAAGGTTGAATGATGTCAAAGGATAAACATAAGTGATACAAATATTTTGTCCTTTTCCATTTATGTCAAAGGGGGGGAGAGATTCATGTGAAAAATATAAGCTATTTGGGGAGAGAGAGTCATGAAAAAAGTCAAGGGAGAGAGAGAGAGAAAGATGTTCAGTTTTCAAAGGAGGAGAGAATAGTATAGCAAGAGGGAGAGTGAGTAACAAAAAAAGAGAAAAAGGAAATAGGTTTGGAACAAAACTATTGTGTCTTTGATGTTTTTTCACATCATGTGTTACCATCAATGACAAAGGGGGAGATTACTCCAAGTATGAGAAGATTGGTGTTGTCATTGATGTCAACAAGCTTGTGTTATCATTGGTGTCAACTGTATGCGAAGGAATAAGATCATTATTAAGGGAGATTGATGCAATGATAATGCTTTGATTAGTTGCATTATGTTGTCATTAGTAAGCTACTGATGTCAACCTCTAGTGTTGCCTTGATAAGTTTCTCTCTATGATCGAGGAAGTGATGAAGGTGATGAGGATGTGTCTTTGATACTTGGTTTTCAAGTGCTTTTGAGAATAAATGATAAAATGAGGAAATAGTGTGTTGCAGTGTTGTTTTGGGTTGCAGAGTAGTGTTTTGGTGTTTCTATGCATTCTTCTAGGTTGAAGATATGCTTGTGCATTTTAGATATGTTGATCAAAGGTGTTCAAAGGTGTTGTATTCAAAATTTGGTGTGTTGGGCCATTGTGCAGAAGTTGTGTTCACCAATGTGTGAACAATGCATTGCAGAGGTGTCTAGGAGAAATGTCTTTGCTCCACGTTTCTCTGCAGAGTGGTTTCAAATATTATAGATGTGAAGGAGTGTTTTTAGTGTTGGTATATTTATTTATTTGAAGTGGTTAGAGGTTTGGAACTAAGGAAGCATGTTTCTTAAGTAACAGTGTATGGAAGAGTTGTCTGAGTGTATTGGGTGTGTACATTCTTTAGGTGGAAGTTGTTGCGAAGGAGTTGCTGGAGTTCAGAGTGTTTGTGGAACATTCTAGATCATGTTCAAGCATGGTGAGTGGTTTGCAAGTCGTCTTTGGATTAAAGGAAGTGTGTACTTAAAATTTTAATGGTATTTACATGGCTAACGACCGACCTAGTGTTTACACTAATTGTGGTGAATGTTTATTGTTTAAAGAAGCATGTTATAGCATGGTGTTATAGATTTGAGTCCCAGATAAGGAATGGTGTGGTATGATTCACTTTTATCTGCCACGAATTTTTTTTGGTGCCAACCTAATTTGAATTTACGTGATTGATGTGCATAATCAATCTTGGAGAAGAGTTTCACGGTTGAGGATGGTATAAATAAGAGTTGAGTTGTTGAGGGATGATGAGAGAGAAAAAATAGATGTGAATGATGCTAATTGTAGAGTGTGAGAGTGTGAATTTGAGAAGTGCAGTGTGAGCTTTCATGTGCTAGATTACTGTTGTCAATCAGATATCACCCGAACGCTTGAATGATTAAATTCAACAATCTGTTGAAACATGGGAACTATCTTCAGGCTGTGGGTATTCCTATGGCGAAGATAGACCTCTAGATTCTAGGTTGGTTCCTATATGATGATCAATTAGGTACTTGAATAATTTATTCTGAGAAAAGGGTAAAAGGGACTAAACTAAATGCATGAACTAAAACTAAAACCTCGGTGATGCACCTAAATGATATTAATGAGCAGATTGATTCACAACTAATTATTATGGAATCTATTTTCACAACTCAAATTGGGCAATCTAATTACATAAGTGTTTCATTAGAAGGCCTGATAATCCATTCTTAATGAAGGAAAATGATATTTTCACAACCTAAAGGAGAGGATAAATTAACAACACAACTTATGATATGTAACTAAAATTGCTTTTTTCGTGTACATGTATTCATGAATGTGACAAGAATTTAAATGCTTTGAAATCAAACACATTAAATTCGCATCTTAAACATTCAATAAATACAAAACTCCTAGATCTGAGAAGGCTAATACTGAATAGCCATAATGAAAAGAAGGAAACTCTGCAAAAATGATAACCTGTAAAGCTGTAAAACTGTATTAAATCTAAAATGCTGAGTTACAAGATATTTCTTTTTGCAGAATGCAAAGGCTGAAAAACAAGAACTAGAGGAAAAAGATCAACTTTTTCCAATATATACAATGAGAACGCACTCCAAAGTGCATGAAAATGAAACCAAAAGTCAATTTCAGTGAGAAAATGATAACTCCAAGGAAAATCCATGAGCAAAAGCAAAAATCCCTGAAAAGAAGGCTCAAACTCATGCAAAAATGAGTGAACTCAGTTTCCAACTGGCTGTCAACTCGTAACTGATCCAAGGGGCACTCAAACTGAACTGAAAATCCCCAAAAAGTGGGTCCAAGCATGTGAAAACCACCTCATTTTTATCAATTTTCCCATGCATATCAAACTCCATTTCTGTATTATGCATGATTAATCTTCAATTAATAATCCCTTATGCATAAAAACACTTCGATTCCATCTCTAGTCTCCATTTTTGCATGAATAATAATCTCAAAAAAGATTGAAGTCACACTCCTCATAGCATGCAAAACATATCACCTCCATCTTTAGTTCACTTGCCCTTCAAAGAAATTTAATTCAACAATTATTAAAAAACAATTAATTAAAATTTCTTTAATAATGTTAAATAAATACTACAAATAAAAATATAACAGGAACCCCCATAAGAGATTTTTCTTTGAAGAAAATAAATATATCACTCCTTATATCTCCCGGGCTCCATCCATATCATAATGCTTTAATAAAATGTTTTATATGCCTTGGCATATAATCTTATTACCTCCATTTGCATTATTAAGTCGATGACTTAGCAAATCATGACCATGGGCAACGAAATGATTTTATTTTATTTTTTGAAAACATAAAGTCAAAATCAATCATTCGAAATAGGGTAAAACTCACAACCCTAAAATCTCACTCATTTGTTTTCTACGTTTTCTTTGGAGAAGCCTTGTGCTGCCATAGAAGGGTTTTCAGCTTGAATCTCCTCTGTACTATGGATCTTCTATTGCTCTAGTGGGGTTTGGTCTGGGATTTTATGGAAATTTTTCATGCCTTCAATGCCTCTCATGCTGCTGTAAGTTATTTTCTTGCTGGAAATACTGATATTTTCTTCCTTTCTGTGAAAAAGATAGACTCCCTAAGGCCGTGACTGTACTGATGATTTCATTTGTATTTTCTGGTGTATTCTTCTTTGTTTATCTTCTGTCAATATTACCCTGTTTCTGGCCGCCATTTATGCCTCCTTTGAAGACCTCGTACTTACTAGAAAAGCTCAAAATCATCAAACAAAAGTCATTTCTATCCACAAATATTGCTGCTCAGCTGTTATGGTGAGTTTTCATGCAATCTCAGGTAAGTTTGATGGCCTTATTTTTGCTATTTCCTGTGTATATTATGAAGCTGCCATATGCTTTTTCTGAAGCTTTTGCTGTGTATTTTCTTTCTCCTTTTGTATGAAGATAAAGGCTCGGCCATTTAATCTGTGTTGAAACAAAAATTCATAGTCTCCATTTCTTTTGAGAACAAAATTGTCATGGGTTCATCCTAAATGTTTTGAAAATAAAACATAGAGCATATATTTGATCTTTTGATGATGTCTCTTGATGTCACAGTATGGTAATGCTCTTATTACAGTCATATGGACTGTTCTCTTGATGCTTTGTTTTCGTTGAATGTTCACCTGTCTCTCCTAAATTTTATCTCCTGCAGGGCATATGCTCATCATTTTATATATAATGCATTTCACAAGCTCATTTGTCCAATGCAAACTTACATCTGATGGTGTCTTTTAAAAATAAAAGTTATGAAGCACAAGATCTTGTTTCAAATATATCCCTTTGTCAAGGATATAGTCAACATTTGTTCTACTTAAACATAGTGTATTGATTGTGCATACTATCGGGGATATTATGACGATGCTCCATCCCTTTCTTATATATTGAGACTGCTGCTTGATATGAAGCTCTCATGTATGAATGCTATTTATTCACTTGACTGTATAATGCATCTATTGAGCATTGTCATTCTCTTTTCTAAATCTTTCTTGCATATTTAGATAATTTGTATATGTGGTTGTCCTCCTGACTGAGAATTTAATGTATTTCTGTTTTTACTATTTTGTATGCACTATACTCCATGTGCAAATGAGGTTGCATTCCATAGCTCTATGTTGTATTCAATACTTGATAGAAACTACAATGCTCACCATGGAAACTTGACTAATCTTATTTGATCATTGACATCATGGCACTCATACCTCTGCATTCTTGTATTTTACTTGATAAAAATGATATCCTATTTCTGATTAGATCGTTGGTCATTTATGTTGCTGTTGAAAACTGTCAGTTTGACCATTTTCCTGTAGCAATGTATACCAATTTCCTATAGCATTAATGTCTAAATGCTTGACAATTGAATGATATTGATGAAAGAACAATCTTTGTTGTTTCTTCGATGCTTGTTTCATCTTCTTTATATAATGAATTTAAAGGCTGCTCTTATAAATTTGTCTTATAGACCTGCAGCTTACTGTGTTATCAACACTTCCTTTGTCTGCTGCCCTCCAGTTATGCATTCATGCTATCATGATGGTCATCCTTGAACCTTTGCATTCTTATGCCTATAACCATCATTTATGACCATGATTTACTATTGATGGCAGATTGATTTTAGAAACACCTTAATCTGCATCACCCGTTTACATTGAGTCTACACTTGATCATGATTACTGTTCCATCATTGATGATAGCTTTTTGCAATGAATGATTGGTAACTTTTCTTTATATATTTTCAAATGATGAAAAAGAGATGACTAACTCAATCTGTTTTTATCAAGTTGAAATAAAGTTACTTGACCAACTATCTATTCATGGAGAATGATAATTACTTTCATTCCATACTGTTGTCCCATGTTACTGTTTATGAGCTGAGCTCAACCCTTGTGGGAGCCACATTTCACACCACTCATAAGCATATATGTTGATTGGAATGATGATTATACCTATACCTGCACACTGAACAAATGTGTTAGCAAAATAAAAGAAGCTGAAAGCTTTCCTCTTGAGTTTTATGACTTTGAAATCTGAAATCATCTGATGGATGCCTGATCAAATGTATACTATATTTCTGTTGGTAGCATAGGCATATGATAGGATTTGATTCGCATTGTTCTAACCACACTTCTATCAACCTTGCAGGTGCATCAGAGCTTGGAGCTGGAGCTGGAGCTACAATTGAAGACCTCAACTTGTCAATGATTCGTCATTCCAGGCAATGACGAATCACTTTCTACCCTATTCCTTCTCTATTCTCAGTTGTATAGTCTACTTTACTTCATGCACCCCTTATTTGATTATAAAAATCAAATTGAGTTACTCCCATGGCTTGTGTGGGATTCTGGTTTGTACATTATGAATAAAACAACAAAAATTATGCAAACTTATGATATCATTTTGAGATTTTTTTGCATAATATTACTGAAATTTACATTTTAATGAAACATTGCACAATAATGAGTACTTAGCAGAAACTTTTGAAAAACTTGTGTACCTTTTGATTTGAATTTGCAATTCAGCTCTACCTGTTTGAGCTGGTAGTGAAAAATAGGTAACAATTACTAGATGCAGTGAGCAGAAGGTGTCTACAATTCTTCAGTAATGATGTGAAGGTGTTGATAATATTGTGGTGGATTTCTCTATTTCATTGAGATGGATTTCTTTGTGTAACATTCTTCTCTATCTTCTTTTCTATTCTGGCAATGAGCCTTTCTTTCTTTGGGCAGTGAGCCCTATTGTATTCAGTGTTGAAGTTACTTTATATTGTGAGATAATTCTCATTGTCATTTTTCCCATCTTGGGTTTTCCACATTATTCTCTTGTGCATGGTGTTGATTTGTTTTAGTTTTAGTTATTTTCCTTCCATACTAAATCATTATAACAGATTAAGGGTTAATTAAGTTAATATGGATCTAAATATGAATGAGGTTTTGAAGGTTTAAGGTACAACTGATTCACCCCGCCTCTTAGTTGTCTTGTGCATTCAACACTAGGTTCCACTTAGGGATCAAGGATTGATAGGAACAAAAATACCAAGGGTGAGAATGGAGATGGAAAAATTAAAAAACACCTATAACCTTAGGTTTTAGGTTTGTGTTGGGGCCCGAGACCTTATAGGGAACTAAGAAGAAACAAAGTAACTCTAGGATCAAGGAACAACACCAACATTCTTAAAATTTAGCAAGTCCTAATAGGGAGATTAATCCTTCTATAGTTGAGGAACTAACTGAGTGTGTGAAGACTATAGTGTAGTTACAAACAAAAATTGAGAGAGTTACACTTCAGGCTAAACCAAGGGTATAGGATGGATTATATATAGAGGACATTAATAAGATCTCTAAGGAGGAATAATCTCCACCTCAAATTTTGAGGAGATCCACTCCATAAATTGGGAAAGTAGGGAATTATATCCCACCTAATTTTATATGTATTTTTAATTTGAATACTAGCATTAATGAGAAAATGGAAATGAATGATAATGAGTCCTAGAAATTGGCCATGGATGATGAGATGTTATGTTGAAGAAGAACAAAATATAAGTTTTGGTTTATTTTCTTGAGGAATTTAAACCTATTAGATGTAAATGGTCTTTCAAATTTTTCTAGTTCAGATGGTAGAATTGACAAGTACAAAGCAAGGTTGGTTGAAAAAGGATATTCCTGGGTGGAGAGAATTGATTTTGACATAATATTTCCACTAGTTTCTAAACTTATGTTAGGTTAATATTATCTATTGTTTTTGAATTTTACCTTGAGGTTGAGTAGGTGAATGTGAAGAGAACTTTCTTGCATGGTGACTTGGATAAGGAGATCTACATATCACAACTTGAGCACTACATTATAAAATATAAGGAGTTATTAGTTTTTAAATTGAAAAATTCTTATTGTGGTCTCAAATAGTCACCTAGAATATGTTATTAAGTGTTTGATTCTTATATGTTGAGACTAGGACTTATGATGTCCAAATTATATCATTATGTTTATTGCAAACATGATGGTGATATTTTTATTGTTACCACTTTTTATGTTGATGATATGTTGATTATTAGTAATAATTTAAGGATATGGTTAGGGAATTGAAATATAGGAATCCTACATAGCTTGATATAAAGGACTTGGGGATTTATAAGTTTATCTTAGGGATGAAGATCATATAGAATATAGCTAACATAAATCTTTGGTTGGGATAGAGTAATAATGTGAACTTAGTTTTGTAATATTTTATATGGAATATTTTAAACCAATGTGTGTTCCTATTTTGTGGGAGCTAAGTTATTAGTTATATAATGTTTTTAAAATTGAACATATGGTAGATTCTTCTTTGCACTCCTTACATAAGTGTCTAGGATTACCACAATTCCAAAAAATAGATTTGTACTTTTGAGGAGATTTGGATCTTTCTTTGAACTTGGATTTATCACACTTCTCACTCTTCTTTCATTTTCCTTAGTTCTTCCACAAAAATTAGGATCTCCTTGGCATTGATGGATACCCTTCTCATCATCTCTTCAAAAAGAAAAGAAACCAAAATATATTCAACTTTTAAGATAACATAAGTGCTCCCAATAGTGACAATGAGAGAATCCCATGAATTACGAAAAGAACAAAGAAAGATCTAGCATCTCTCCTCCTAATTCATTTTTACACCAATTGATACCAATCGAGCCACCAAAATATTGAATTATGTTAGGTGGTTTTCAATTCATCTACCCTCTTCCATTCTCAAGGTGTAGACACCGAAATCTGGTTTAAGCCTGCGACTTCAATATTCTTCATAATTCCTATTCTTCATGGTCATGATTAAATAATCTTAATTATTTAATTAATTCATCTTAACATTAATTATTCACTTTAACTTTAATTCTTCTATTAATTAAATAATCTTAATTATTTAATTAATTCACACTTTTCTTTATTCTATCTGATTAATTAAATAAATTCTTATATAATTTACTCTTTATCATACTTCAACTATAATTAAATAAATTCTTTATTTATTTAATTATTCATTTAAATCCCTTCATCACTTAATTAAATAAATCTTATTTATTTAATTATTCTTCAAATATCAAATCTTGAATTAAATGAATTATTTAATTCATGAATTCTATTTTAACACATTCCTCTATATTTAGATAAATTGTGTGAGTTATCTAAGTATTCACTTTGACTCGACTCGACATCTATTTTAATCGTTAACTCTTGAATGTGAGTGGCGTTCTTGAGTAATCTCTTTGTCAAATCATTCAATCATCCAGTTCTAACTCATTTGCATGTACATGCGGATTAATTAAATATTCCTATTTAATTAATTAAACCTTGTGCATGCATTCAAACAAAGAGTTGCTTTAATCCATCTTTATCTTTGTCATGCAAAGATAATTCTTCTGTTTTCGAATACCGAACTTGAAGAATAATTTATTTAATCTTTAATTCTATTTCTAATTTATATCACTCATGTCATTACTGACAGTTATCAGAATGCATGTCTAATCAGTCAATCTCAACCGTCTGTTGATCTTTCGATCCTGGCCTGTCATTCGAATAATCAATTTTCTATAAATTGATCTATCATTCTTCATTCCAATCTCTCTCGAAAACTCGCGAAATCTTATGACTTTTGAGAGCACTTATCTTGAATCTTCGATGTTTTGCTAAATCACTATCTTAGGCTATACTTGCATGAACTTACGAGAAATCTGAGGGAAATTATACTACTACAAGCAAAATGGAGAAGAGCAATTGAGATGAATCATGGAAATACGTAGCAATTTGGTGAGATTGTTCAGTTTTATTACGTTTTGACTTTCCTTTGTTCTTTGTTGCTTAACATTAGATTGCATTTAGATTCATATTACATTGTTTGCTTTTAATCTTGTCTTGTACACTTTCTTGGTGTTACATTTGGTGAACTTGACGTGAAGACACCATCTTCGCATATCCATAGACTTTTATTTTTGATTTTTGCAGGTTTTTCGTACGGAACAATGCATCAGCTTGACGAAACGCCACAATTGAAATTCATAGATGCATTAGTTTGACGAAGCGATGCAATTGATTTCCTGAACCGCATTTGACAACAAAAACGCCGCATCTGAAGAACCAAGATGCATTTGCAACATCCTGAACCGCAACTGACTGGTAAATACCGAGACGCAATTGCACAGAAAATCAATGCATCTGACTGGTAACTTTTTGTTTTTGGTTTTAGAAATATGACGTTTTCAATTGATTTGTGTGTTACTAATATCGAATTTTTCAGCGTGTGGCCTTTTTTGTTTTTGGAGTTAACGAGTTTCTGCAGGATGATTGACGAAGACAATACATGAAACTACTAACAAATCTTTCTGCAGAACGTATGTCGAAGACCTTAGTTAAATTTTCTTTTGAAATAGATTGTTTGGTAGTGTAGCAAATCTTTCATTTGGATTAAAATTAACAAGTGTCTACTTTGTTTGGTACAAAAGCACATATGTGTAATTACCCTCATGATTTGGTACATCAAAGTATCCTCTCCCCTTGCACATTCGTGCGATCCTAGGTGTAAGAGAAACGGTTCCCAACTCTAGAACTTGGGCCTATTCTGGTGGGAAAAAGTACTCACCCCAGGACAATTTAGACTGGTAGCACCTTGAACCCAAGGGACTTCTAGCCGGTATAGGAAAGTGGATTCTTGGGGAAAACCCAAGAATCACGAGTGTGGTTTTGACGAGATGGATCCGAAAGGGGACTCTTGCCATATGGATCATGCCCCATGAACGGAATGCCCGTATTAAACACCTTTTGTTTTAGAGACCAACCGTTCTATTGGCTGTTGCTTGGTATAGTGCAGGGTACAATATCATGCCCGAAGACACTCACTATTGATCCCCTTGAGTAGAGATAGAAGTTCTTGGGAGGTCATTGCCCAAAGAATTCAAAATTGGTGTGCTCGAAAGACGTTAATGAGCCGTGGAGGGGAGCCAATGCCACCAAATTTCTAAGCTATCCACTCTCGAGAAGGAAAGGTGTTTATCACCAATCCGGGGTATTTCGGTGGGCTATAGCCAGTATAAAAACCCTAGGCCTTTTGGCCTATTAGGATGTGCTTGTCTATTGTCAACTTAAATGTTCTTTGAGTCCAAAATCAAACTAAAAACACTTTGTCTTATGATTGTTCTTGTTTTCCAAAATTTGATCACAAAAAATAGAGTTAGTTTTAAATCTTAGGTCACTGAAATTCACAGAGAGTCGCAATCATTCACCAGACAGTCGCAATTGATTTTTAGAGTCACATCTGTATAACTTTGAGTCACATTTGTTATTTCAAGTCGCATCTGTTTAGCTTTGAGTCACATCTGTCAGTATCGGTCGCATCTGTCTAGGGTAGAGTCGCATCTGCTAGTTTAGCTCGTAGATGTTTTGCAAGAGGCCGCATGCGTTATATTCTGAGTTGCAACTGTTATTAGGAGTCACATCTGTTAGACAGTTAACCACATATGTCAGTCATACATTGAAATTTACCAGGGAAACACAATTGATCACTGGAAAACCGCAACTGGTAAACTTAACCGCATATGTGAAATCCTACGACGCATTTGTCTGATTATCAGAAAGTCAGAATTCATGATCACTGTCTAGTCAACACGGTCATATCAGTTTCAGTTGTCTTTCCACAAACAGTCCTTGAACGGAAACGGTAAACAATTTTGCTCAATTTTACATCCTTTAGGTTCATTTAGTCATTTCCTTAGTTGTCCTAATTCAGAGTTTGGTCTCATCTTAGAATACATTTTTTTTTAGTTCAAACTTCTGGGAAGGTCACTTTTGCAAAACTTTAGAATAGGTCCATCATCTACACTCTAGAAAAATCATAGCGTCAACAAAATCTGTCGTTGAACCTGGTCTTATCATTTTATCCTTTGTCCTACAGAGAGTCCTCCTACCTCATTAGTCCAGATAGGAAACTCAACTTGTCTTTTATCGTCATCCTACATTGGTTCCTTGACTTAACGAAATTGATGCCTTGGTTAGACTTTAGGTAGTTGGTCCCTCCGTCTTGGGTTTATAGAATTGATCACTTTAGGGTCTTGCTTAGACTTTGCATCTTTAGATTGTAGACTAGTGTCATCCTAGAGCATTCCTTATTTTGCATTCGAAAAATCCCAAAAACATAGACTAGAGTCATACTATCCATAGACGTAGTTTTGCATTCCTTGCATATTGGGATAATCTTACATGGTCGAAACTAGGTCTAAGAGAAGAGAGAGAGAAAAGATGTCGAACCCAAATGAATTCATCAATCCATTTTCTTCAAGACCTCATAAGACTCTATTAGAAAAATTCACCACTAGAAACACTCAAGGACATATTGCAGTAGAAGACATAGAGGCTACCGCACAAGACCCTGAGTTTGCCTCTTTCGTAGATGAGTACCTAGCAAATGATCGACAACGATACTTAGCCAAATTGCTAGCTGAAGGTGCTACCTTACCTACAGGATTTGATATCAGCACCTTACAAACTCAACCTACACAAGGGACAAATACCATGACTGCTAGTACTACTATACCTCAGGTCAGCACAACTATGCCATTTGGCACACCTACACAGAGTACAACAATCCATACATCTCCATTTGGTAAATCTAGCATGACATCGGGATTTAATTTCACTATAGGGGCTTCATCATCCACTCCCTTCGGTCCTCTTGTTGGGAGTAAAAGACCTAAAACGTCAGCCTCTACACCTTATGTCGGTGTCACAAGTTCATAGTCAATGACCATACCTCATGCTAGTATCACGAGTACCATACCAAAGTTGATGGCCATACCTAGTGCCCAAGTCACTAGTACTATACCATGAATTACACAAATAGGAGGTATTCCCTCTTTCCAATATGGCAGTCAAAATCCAATCTCCCAAACTGGTAATCAGAATCCATTCACACAGATTCCAAATTAGAATCCGTTCTCTCAGATCGGTGGTCATAATCCATTTACACAGATTCCAAGTCACCAACAATTTACGCAGATTCTGAACCAGAATCCCTTCTTCCAGAATGGTACTTAGAATCCCTTTACATAGATCCCAGGTCAACACCAATTTATGCGAACTCCAAACCAGAACACATTTGCCAACATTTTGAATCCAAACCCACCTCAAATACCAACGTTTAATCAAAATCCATCATGAGACTTTGGATTTCAGAATACATACACGGATCCGCATAATCCCCCTAGCACATCTTTGACTCAAGTTGACATCTTACAAACACAAATGCAGGCACTACAAACACAAATGGATAACATGTTGGTGTCAACTAAGAAATCATTTTCAATAAAGGACATATGCCCATTCCCCTTTAATAGATCATTGTATATGACCCCTTTCCCTCACAGATATGTCATACCAAACCTCCCTAAGTACAATGGTAAACGAAATCCAATAGAACATATAAGGGAATTTTCTACCATATGCATAGATGTTGCTTATGACCCCACGTATCTTATGAGACTATTTCCAAGAAGTCTTGTAGGAATTGCACTTGAGTGGTTTTCGGGTCTAGATTTTGGCATCAGATCTTGGGGTGAATTGGTTGAGAAATGTGTGGAGAAATTCTCCTTCAACATAGACCACAAGATAAATATAACAACCTTGTGTCACACAACAAAAGACGAAGGTGAAACATTCATCACTTTCTTCTAGAGATGGAGGACTATAGCTAGCAGATGTCCTGTCGACATACCCGAAAAACAAAAAGTTACTATGTTTCAAGAAAACCTTCATGCAAAACTCAGGAGTAACTTAAGGGTACATTGTTGTACATCTTTTTCAGAACTAGTGGAAAAAGGGGTCATAATAGAGAAGGATCTCATTGAAAAGGGCGAACTCAAGACATCAACATCCAATAGAAACCCAATCGTACAAAACACCCCCCCTGACAGAAACAGATTTTGGTCTTGCAATAAAAATGTCACCAATGATGGGGTAGTTGATGCTAAAACGCTACAAGCAGGACCACTCATCACATTACAAGGACCTCTTAATTTTTCCAACATGCTTAATGATGTCAATCAACCTCCTAACATGGTCCAAAATACTCAATGTCCACAACAACAAAGGAGATTTCAAAAACGTGAGTTCACTCCCTTAGGGGAACCCATTGAGTCTGTATTTAAACAACTATTACAACATAATCTTATACAGCTACAGGAACCAAGACAATATGATCCAGGTCAATTTAAACCAACTTGGTGGGATGATAATTCCTTTTGTGATTATCATAGAACTAAGGGACATAACCCACAAAACTGTCGACAATTGAAGAATATCATACAAGATCTTGTCGAAAGGAGAATTATCGAAGTTGGTGGACAGAAACCAAAGTCATCAAATACTTATCATCAAGTCTTTTCTGATCCACTACATGACCATGGAAAAGGAACTATCCCCAGTTCGAGTACTAAGACCAATATTCCGGCCAACTATGCGAGTATCAAGCATGATTATAATGGTAGCAAAATCATTCATCATCTTCGTGCTGCTGATGAGAATATTAATACCATTACTATCAATACAAATCTCGAATGCGCGGTCAATACTCGTTGTACTAAGATCACTATCCAAGGCCCTCCATCGCAGCAAACACCATAGCCTTCCAAGTTACAATATAACCTCCTTGACCATTTGGGGAAGACCACAGCCCAAATCTCAATCTTGGAATTGTTGCGTATTTCCCCTGAGCATTGATCTATTCTCGATAAGGCTTTACAGAACACCACAGTCCCTAATGATCTTGATGTCAATTGTTTCCAGGAAATGGTGGGCTACTTGACCAATAATCACCATGCCACATTTTCTGAACAAGACTATGCAACTGAAAAGATGAACCATAACAATCCTTTACATCTAGAAGTCCTTGTTGATGATACCAAAGTTAGACGAGTTTTGGTAGACGGAGGAGTAGGGTTAAATCTATGCACTTTAAAACTAATTAAGGCATTAGGTATCTCAGAAGCATGTGTAGACACGACCAAAAGTATTGTCATTAAAGCTTATGATGATGAGGAACGAAAATCAAAGGGGGTGGTAACACTTCCTATTAGAATTGGTCCTATGGTAATGGAGACAAAGTTCCAGGTCTTGGATCTCACCCTCCCTTATAACCTTCTACTAGGTAGACCATGGATTCATGCCATGAAGGCAGTCCCTTCCACGTATCATCAGTGTCTTAAATTCCCTTACAATGGCACATAAAGAACTATAGATGGTGATCCTAATCCATTTCAATATTGCACCAATCTAAAAGAGATCCCCCAACATCAAGTGCCAGTGAACCAAGAGGCTTCATCGTCCAATCCATCTTCCTATGTTGATCCATCCACACTCACTCAAACATCTATTTCACCCTCAATTCCTACCACTCCTAGTGTTGAGATCCAAGACAAGGGTTGTGGAGAGTATTACATGACGACATCTTATTGTGTTAGCCATTTGATTCCTCCTAAGTCATATGGTTTACCTACATCAGATAGAGGACAATCTAAGGTCACTATACATGTTCCTCCTACAACAACTTTCATTAAATGGGGAGAATTAAGCAAAGAGGCCATAAATACAGAAGATGTCACCCCCTAGCTGTATAGAGAAGATGATGAAGGACCTCTTTTGCTTGCTCACATTCCTACATATCTATATGGAAAGGGTTTCACAATCATGCAAAGCAAGGGATATGATGGACACAGTGGTTTAGGCTTAAACCAAGACCGGAGGATTGATCCAATATTTGTTTCTCAGTGGCCAAAAGGTGTGGGGCTAGGGTTTCAACCGATTCAGATTGGCGTTCCTAGTACCACATCACCCTTAATTGAGGAAGTAAGTGCTTCAGAAGATATTAAGACATCTCACGAACCAGTGGACCAATATCATTGTGACTCCCCCGACTCTAACGATTATGAGTGGGATTCCCTATCCTCTACTTCTTCCATGGACCTTGACAAGTTATTTGGAGAACTTGACTTGATGTTAAGTTCCTCACCAAATCCATTGAATTCTTGTCCACCAAAGAAAATGACAAAAGAGGAATGGTTTAAACACTACTATTGGGAATCACTTGATCCTACCTCTTGGCAACCTGAGCCATCTGTTTCAGATAGTCAAACCTTGGCATTAGGCCCACCTATCAATCTACCTAGATCCAAACCTAAGAGAAAAAAGGACCTAGTACAAGACTTTTGTGACCACATGAATAACTCAATCTTTACCTTGAACCCATTAAACTTTGATAACTCCGACGATGACATGCCCTTAGTTTATCCCCAACTCATTGATTGGGACCAACAAGACACACCCGTCTTAGACATTTTTGAGAACGATGAAGCAATTGCTGAGTTCCTGGGATTATGAGAAGGCATACCTAACGGTGATCATAAGGCTAGTTTTACCATTGACTTGGACAACAAAGCATATTTTGGGGAATTTGTTCAACCCTCCAGTCGCAAAAATGAGAAAAAGAATAAAAAAGATAAAAGGGATGAGTCTCTAGGTGAAAACCGAAAGGCACCTTTAGACAATGAAAAAGTAAAAAGAAAGGATGCATCTGAAGGTGAAAACCTTTCTAAGGCACTTAAGGATGGAGGTTTGAAAATTCTCCCCGTTGCACAGGAAAAGTCACCCATGCTCGTGGAAGAATCGGTAGAAGTCAATATAGGCACAAAAGAGCATCCTCAACTGGTTTATTTTGCAGCGTCATTGACAAGAGAAGAGCGGCCAGAGTTCCAAAATTTCTTTGCACAGAGACATAAATTTTTCCTGGTCATATGCAGACATGTCGGGGTTGGATCCTGAACTTGTGCTACATCATTTTCCCTTACAACCAGGTGCCAAACCAGTAAAAAAAAATTTGAGAAAAATGCACCCACAAATTGCTTTGTTAGTCAAGGCAGAACTCAAGAAACTCTTAGATGTTGGTTTCATTAGATCTATCGACTATGTAGATTGGATTTCCAATCTAGTACCGGTCACTAAACCAACTAGGGGCATCCGCATCTGCACTGATTTTAGAGATATCAACAAGGCTTGTCCTAAGGATGACTTCCCTTTGCCTAACATAGACATGATAGTTGATATGACAACGAGATATGAGATGTTGTCCCTTATGGATGGATTTTCAGGATATAACCAGATCAGAATTGCAACTGAAGACTAACCTAAGACAACTTTCACTTGTCCTTTGGGAACGTATTGCTGGAATGTTATGCCCTTCGGACTCAAGAATGCTGGAGCAACCTATCAATGTGCCATGACTACCATCTTTCATGATCTAGTTCATACTCTTATGGAAGATTATGTCGATGATATTATTGTAAAATCAAAGACAAGGGCAGAACATTTACAGGTTTTAGACAAGATATTTCAAAGGCTGGACAAGTATAAAGTGAGACTCAATCCAAAGAAATGTGTGTTTGGAGTCAAGTCAGGAAAGTTGTTAGGCTATATCATTTCCAGATGAGGCATTGAAGTGGATCCGGCTAAGGTGAAAGCAATCATAGACATGCCTCCACCCACTAATCTCAATCAACTAAGGACACTACAAGGAAGACTACAATCCATCAGAAGATTTATAGTGCAGTTAGCAGATAAGACACATCCTTTTCAACATCTACTTAAGAAAGGAGTACCCTTTGCATGGACAGCTAGGTGTGGAGAGGCTTTTCAACTGATCAAAGAATATTTACTCACACCACCTATCTTAATGCCACATGTTGAAGGAAGACCATTGATTCTTTATATTACAACAACCCATTCATCACTTGGAGCATTGCTTGCACAGAATGACGATGAAGGTCATGAAAGGGTAGTCTATTATATCAGTCAGACTTTGGTGGGTTATGAGCTCAACTATAGTACTATTGAATGTGCCTGTCTTGCCATAGTATTTGCTACCCAAAAACTACGACATTATATGCTAAACCACCAAACAATGTTGATTGCTAAAATAGATCCTCTAAAATATCTTCTCAGCAAGGCAACATTAATGGGGCGACTGGCCAAATGGGTTATGATACTTAGTGAGTATGATATTCGGTATGTAGAAAGAAAGGCTATTAAAGGACAGGTAATTGTTGATCAGTTAGCTGACGCACCCATACAGGCAGATCACCCATTAGTTGCAGACTTTCTTGATGAGTTCATATTCACAGTTGACACAAACATAACATGGAAACTGTACTTTGATGGCTCACATACAAATCATGGCTCAGGGGCTGGTATACTGTTTATCACACCGCAGGGTGATTCCATCTCTAAGTCATTCAGGATTGCATTTCCATGCACTAACAACATAGCAGAGTATGAAGCTCTAGTGATAGGGTTACGCATGGCAGTCAAGTGGAAAATTAAGAACCTACAGGTATATGGCGATTCCCAACTGGTAATCAGACAGGTAAATGATGATTATGAGACTAAAGATGAGAAGCTTGTCCCCTATAAACGCATGGCCGATAGCTTTAAAGAGTACTTCAACAAAGTTAAATTTCATCAGATACCTCATGTTTTAAACAGGGAAACATATGCTATGGCTACAATTGCATCACTTCTCGACATTCCTAGCAACGTGCCTAAGTTTGAATTCTTGGTAGAACAACTTTTGGTCCCAGCCTACGATATCCCAGATTCTGAAATGGTGTGTGACATTGTTGGTCCTGATTCTTTATGGTACAAAGAAATCTATGACTACCTTCATGCCGAAGTCATACCCACTAGCCTATCAAGCAACCAACGTAGGACATTCCTTCGCAAGTTAGCTAAATACACCATCATCAGAGATACCCTATATAGACGTGCCTTAGATAATACCCTACTGAGATGTCTTGATTCTACTGAAGCACAAGCAACCTTGCATGGGGTGCATGAGGGTATATGTGGTTCCCATTCTAGCGGTCCTACTTTATCCAAAAAGATTATGAGACTGGGTTATTATTGGCCTACTATGGAAAAAGACTCATATGTCTTTGTAACAAAATGTCGTTAATGCCAAGTTCATGGAGACTTGATACATGCGCCAGCACAGGAGCTCCATCCTATAACGTCACCATGGCCCTTTGCCTAATGGGGACTTGACCTCATAGGTAAGATCCACCCCACATCATCTAATGGACACAAATTCATTATCACTGCCACTGAGTATTTTACGAAGTGGACTGAAGCCATTCCTATGACATACATTATTGGCACACAGATTTCTAAATTTATCCTAAACTATATCATCTGTCGGTATGGTGTCCTTTAGTCCATAATCACTGATAATGGCCGCGCATTTAAGAACCAAGAAGTCCGCCACCTTTGTGATGAATTTCATATTCAACATCACTTTTCTACTCCATACTACCCACAAGGTAATGGCCAAGCAGAGGCATCTAACAAAACAATCATTAGAATCCTCAAGAAGACTGTCAATGATGCTAGTCGTGACTAGCATTTACAGCTTAACCCTGCCTTATGGGCTTATCGCACAAGTATCCGTACTCCCACTGGTGCCACTCCCTATTCACTGGTCTTTGGTTCTGAAGCTATTCTTCCTATTGAGGTCGAGATTCCTTCCCTAAGGGTATCCTTGAAAGGCCATATTGAGGATGAAGAGTACCAAGTATCAAGACTCCATGAGTTAGAATTCCTGGATGAGCGAAGACAAAAGGCATTAGACCATCTCCAAGCATATTAGAATTTCCTTCGTCGTAGCTATAACAAGAAGGTCTTGAACAAAAAAATTGATATTGGTGACCTGGTTTTAATGGAAAACCCGAAGAATCAAGCAGAAAGAGACAAACCAGGAAAGTTTGAACCAAACTGGTTAGGACCTTATATTGTTACAGAAGCTTTTGGATCAGGAGCATACCAACCCTCTACTCCTGAAGGGGACTCATTGTCGTCGCCAATCAATAGTATGCATCTGAAGAAGTTCTACACATAGCTTCTGAGAGCCTTTGTCTTAATTAGCAAAAATAAAAAAAATAAAAAAAATCACAAAATCACAAAAAATCGTTACCAAGGTGAAAACCTGGCAAACAGGCATCTTGGTAACACCAAAAAAATTAGATGATCAAGAAAATAGTAAAGACAAATTATTCGTCCAATAGTAAAAACCACTTCGGTGGTGCTTTGGATAGGTACCACAGTGAAAACCTGGCAAACATGCACCATGTGTACTTCACTTTGCTCCTTTGTCTACTATTATTCTAATCTACCTTTCCTGTACATAGTCCTTATCCTTGTACATAGTCCTTATCCCTGTACATACTAACTATCCATGTACATAGTCCACTTCCCTGTACATAGTCCACTACCTTGTACATAGTCCTTATCCTTGTACATACTACCTATCCTTGTACATATCCCTTATCTTTCATATCCATCGCTTGTATATACCATTCATAATAAGTGGTAGTCTTTCCCATAACCTGGAACGATTGACATCAAGTGCATTTCATATCCCCCATTTTACCCTAGTCATAATCAATTGGTCTTATACTCGACTGGGGGCAAACACTTGACATGTGTCATATTGGTTCTTACATTGGCTATGTTGAAGACGTAAAACCATGGAAAATCCACAAGCATCGCAAAATGACAAGAGAAAACACAAAAACATCAGAAAAATTCAAAAGGACAAAAAAAAAAGGTCAAAACATTTCAAAAATCCAAAAACAGAGTCAAAGTCAGTCACACTTGTCAGTCTTTGTCGTTTGTCCAACTACGTTGCCTCTGCGACTGGACGTAGGCAAGGCCATCTACCAATGTGCCCTCGAGGCATTAGGTCAGTCCGTTTAGGTTTGTCTGTATAAATTCATGATTCAATCTATGTGTTTATATGACAAGGTCATTGGTCGTGTCGAACTACGAGGTCTCTATGTGTATAACATAGGCAAGTTCATCAATCGATGAGCCCCTGAGGCTGCACTAGGTCAGTCCATTAGGGTTCGTCACATTCAATTTCACACACGTCTTCTATTTGTAGTCAGTCTTGTCAGTCAAAGTCAAGTCGAACTACGAGGTCTCTGCGTGTATAACGTAGGCAAGGTCATCAATCGATGAGCCCCCGAGGCCGCACTAGGTCAGTCCTTTAGGGTTTGTCGTCACACACAGTCAATTGTCCACACATCCTATCAAGTCATGCATCAATCTGGTGAACAGGTCGACAATGTCTCTAAGTCAAATCAAACAACTTGCCAACAAAACAATCAAAACAGATCAACAAATGTCTACTACAGGATGTGTCCTTCCTAGAAACAGACATCATCATCATGGAAATCAACCTGTATCTTGTTTAGGATGAGTCCTTCTTGAATACTGGGGCATATTTCTTATCGATTTTCTTTGACACAACGCCGAAATGACATTGTATCAAAGAGGGGCAAATGTAGACAACGAAATCTGGTTTAAGCTTGCGACTTCAATATTCTTCATAATTCCTATTCTTCATGGTCATGATTAAATAATCTTAATTATTTAATTAATTCATCTTAACATTAATTATTCACTTTAACTTTAATTCTTCTATTAATTAAATAATCTTAATTATTTAATTAATTCACACTTTTCTTTATTCTATCAAGATGGAAATTAAATAAGAATTTATTTAATTTGACAAGAAGGATAAGGACATTGTATCAAAGAGGGCAAATGTAGACACACCTGGTTTAAGCCTGGACAATTATTCTTCATAATTCCTATTCTTCATGGTCATGATTAAATGATCTTAATTATTTAATTAATTCATCTGAACATTAATTATTCCTTTAACTTTAATTCTTCTATTAATTAAATAATCTTAATTATTTAATTAATTCACACCTTTCTTTTCTTCTATCGATTAATTAAATAAACACTTTTTTTATTAATTATATTACTAATTAACCTTATCCTTCTTGTCAAATTAAATAAATTCTTATTTAATTTACTCTTTATCATTCAACTATAATTAAATAAATTCTTTATTTATTTAATTATTCATTTAAATCCCTTCATCACTTAATTAAATAAATCTTATTTATTTAATTATTCTTCAAATATCAAATCTTGAATTAAATGAATTATTTAATTCATGAATTCTATTTTAATGCATTCCTCTATATTTAGATAAATTGTGTGAGTTATCTAAGTATTCACTTTGACTCGACTCGACATCTATTTTAATCGCTCACTTAACTCTTGATTTAATGTCTGAGTGGCGTTCTCGAGTAATCTCTTTGTCAAATCATTCAATCATCTAGTTCTAACTCATTTGCATGTACATGCAAATTAATTAAATATTCCTATTTAATTAATTAAACCTTGTGCGTGCATTTGAACAAAGAGTTGCTTTAATCCATCTTTATCTTTGTCATGTAAAGATAATTCTTTTGTTTTCGAATACCGAACTTGAAGATTAAATCATTTATTTAATCTTTAATTCTATTTCTAATTTATATCACTCATGTCATTACTGACAGTTATCAGAATGAATGTCTAATCAGTCAATCTCAACCGTCTGTTGATCTTTCGATCCTGGCTTGTCATTCGAATAATCAATTTTCTATAAATTGATCTGTCATTCTTCATTCCAATCTCTCTCAAAAACTCGCGAAATCTTATGACTTTTGAGAGCACTTATCTTGAATCTTCGATGTTTTGCTAAATCACTATCTTAGGCTATGCTTGCATGAACTTACGAGAAATCTGAGGGCAATTATACTACTACAAGCAAAATGGAGAAGGGCAATCGAGATGAATCATGGAAATACGTAGCAATTTGGTGAGATTGTTCAGTTTTATTACGTTTTGACTTTCCTTTGTTCTTTGTTGCTTAACATTACATTACATTTAGATTCATATTGCATTGTTTGCTTTTAATCTTGTCTTGTGCACTTTCTTGGCGTTACACAAGGAATAAAATATCTTCCTTAACAAAAATCTAATTCAATAAATATTTAGATTGATACATCTCACCAAGTTTCTTCTATAGTTTTTTTTTTGTAAAGGACTATTCATGAACATTGATTAAAATATAGTTTGCTACATACAATTTGATTAGACCCTTGGCTTTATGGTCGATAACATTATATTGAGTAGCCAAAATAACATCTATAGGCCTCGAAACATTCTCATCAACAACATCCCACATATCTCAATCAATTAACATATCCTCCATTTTCATCTTCCACATATCAAAATTGTAAATAGTAAAATTCTATACCTCTATTCTCCTTGATGTACTTGCCATTTGAAAATTCTTGCAATAGGATCAAAAAGCATCTTCTACACAAGCTCCCACTCAAAACTAGACTACTTCAAAAAATCTAACAGCCCACAATTGAAACCAAACATGATCAAGCTCTGATACCACTTGTAAAAAAATCTAAGGCAACAAAACAACTTCCTACACTAATATTGAAATGAGGGTTATGTAACTTGTTTTGATCTATACAATAGTTGCAAAAAATAAACACAAATAAACATGAATACCACTCATACCACAACACAAATCTACATGGAAAAAATACCCACACTCCAAAAGCTACATTAATGAGTATGGAGAGAGTATGAGAAATTTAATGTTTGCATCAATGATTGAGTTTTTAAAGAACAAAATGGTGCTAGGAGAAGGTTGGATAGTGCAATATGGAACTCCATGGCTTGAGAAAAATATCTAGGACTATTAAAAAATTCTACATTATTCTTAGACTATATTTAAAGTCATGCATATAGAGCTATTCATATTAATAAACAACAATAATATAAATTTATAAATAACAAAGAAAAGAAAGATGACTTACTATTGGTCCAATTTGAATACCATTGCACTCAACTTTCATTTTTTAGAAAAAATATTATTCTAGAACTATAAATATATGTAAACAAGAAATCCTTTTAAGCTTTATTGGAATTTCTAATTCTTTAAGGTATTTCAAAATATCGAATAAATGAACACTGCATTAAAAAAATTTAATGCATTACAAAAGGATAATAACATGATATGATGTAAGAAGAATGAATCAATCCATGGTATAAGAATCCTTACATGCAAAAGCTACATTCCTATCCATCTAGTAGTTATATTTGGTTATGGTTCTCAAGTACCATACATTTAGTATGAAGTATACTATTTAGTTCTTATATAGTCTATTGGACCTTTTACCAAATAACTTATTGTTATTTTGTAAACTGAGGAAGCCCACTCTTAACAATTTCTAAGTACCTCACATAGACAATTGAATGAATAAACTTTTTTAAAAGAAAAAGTGATATCTCATTCTTCTTAATCTTCAAGAATATAAATATTATAGAACAATTCCATTGTTTGGAAAAATGATAGATACAATTAACTTATCTCTATAAGTTATTGACATTTGAGCTATCTAGGTTGAGTTTTGATTATATGGGAAAAACAGGTTTTGAATGGACCCGAAACCATTTACAACAGGTTTTGAATGGACCCAAAACCCACACAAAAAGAATGAGCTGCACAAGGATACAACAAACACAACCAACAACAAACCAAAAGTAGATTACTAAAAGAATGACATGACAACCTAGATCTGCATAAATTAGAGAAGGTTTTAATGGGAACCTTAAACCCAACAAAAATATTTATAGGGCAGCATGAACACAATAACCACCTAAGATGGCCAGGTAACCATGAGCCTGTAATAGCTAGACTGCAACAAAAAACTTATCAACAACACCCCTCGAAACCAAACTCCCCACCTCAATAGGAGAGTTAAAATTAAGAGAAAAACACTAAAGAGCCCCACCAATCACATAGCACCAATCAACCCAACACACCAAATCGACCTCCACCTCAATAGGAGGGGGATAACCTCTATAGGAGAGGCTGAAATGAATACCTAAACCATAGAAAATAAAACTTCCCACCTGTTCCACAATACACCTCTCCACCTCAATAGAAGAGGGCTCCACCTCCGAAGGAGCAGTCTCCACCTCCAAAGAAGACCAAAACTATAAAAACCAAAGGGAAGCAGGTACACCCATAGAAAGGGACAACAAAGCATCCTTTGGCATAGTGGTAAACTAGAACACCAATGAAAAAGTAGAGCACTCCTCAACTAGCATCCATGATAGAAGATATAACTCAGCCAAAAACTAGTACATTTAAAGGAGCTCAACACTCAGAACAAACACACCCCCATCTTGTAACACAAACAATAGAACCCAAAAGGGGGAGAGCATAAAGAACATCAAACAAGACTGGCAGTCTAAAAGAAAACCACCCAATAGAGCACAACAAGAAACCATGGCAACCACACACGACCACCAACCAATTCAGCCTTCCAAGCAACATAACCAAAATAAATGAGGAAAAAGAACCACTCTCCCAAGGCCATCCTAAACACCTAGCACCAAGAGAAACACTCTCCATATGGAACAAAAAGAGAGACATCATTGCAACAAAGCAGGACCCAGATAGGAGTAGCCTCACTGCTAAGAAAAACAACCAACACCAATGGAGAGACAATGGGACCCTAAAGGAGAAGGAAAAGCAAGGAAATCCTCACAGCAGAGAGAGTAGAGAGCAAGCAAGACAATGAAGAAGAAATTCCAACCCTACATGCCAGTTAGGGTCTGAAACATGCCAAAAACTATCCACAGATAACTCCACCAAAGGAAAACCAACAACCTTAACCTGCAACAAAGAAAGCTCCCACATAGAGGCACTGGAGCTTAAAAAGGGCTAGAGAGAGCTAAGAAAACCTACAGACAGAAAGATAAGAGAGTAGGCACAAGTAAAATCAACTTCCAACCCAACATACTAGTCAAGGTCTGAGAAATGGCCAACACTCTCCCCAAACAACCCCTTAGCAGGAACCCCAAACACCAACCCCAATGCCACACAAGCAGTCACAAAAGACCACTATCTAAAGACCAACCCTTGCCTAGCACGGAGCCAGAAAAGCACGAGAGACAATGGGCACAACCAAAAGAGAAAACATAGAGGAGAGACTCCACAAAAGGAGCAATTCCCTGAACAGAGGAACAACTCAGACCAAAGATAAAATGCCTGAGAAAAAGGCCCCAAGTCGCTAGCAAAAGCAGCACAAGAAACACCAAGCCAGAGGACCAAAAGAAAGGCATCCCCTTGAGGAACAAAAACTAGCCAGAGCGCCACTGCATCAACCAGAAAAGTGACCCCTCCAACTCCTTTGCCTTCGTCATCTACATCATCATCGTCTCCTTCCCCGCCCTTGCCCTCCTCAGATCTCAAAAATTGCCCTCCGCTCCCACTTCTGCTCAACACCATGACTAATGAAAATGTAGGTCCCTACAAACACCATAGCTATCTAGGTTGAGTTGGTTCTACCATAGGTATTAAGAATTAGGACCCATATAGTGTATGTACATTATTAATATAAATTGAGATTATATAAATGATTTCCTTTGCTAACTATATGATCAATTTCATTTTTTCTTGGGAAAAAAATATTGTTAGAAAAGAATAGACACTATCAATGCTAAAATATATTTATATCCTACAAAAATATCACAACTCAAATTTGTCAGAGATTCATACACATAAATTCTAATAAAATTCCTAGTCTTCCCTTTTTTGGACATACATTGATAACGTCCACACTTAGTCATGTATTTTGACAATTCCATGTGGAAATAGAAGATTGTGAGCAACAATGTAGGGTTCTATATAAGAGTTTTCAACATTAAATTTTTTAAATGGGGTAAATAATCTTTTAGGGGTTGCTATTCCATTGATATAACCAAAAGAAACAATATCATGTGGTTCATTGAAAATCGAAAAATTCGACATATTTCTCATACTCCTATAAATAAAAATAATAAATAAAATATTATTGGAACTTGTGTTGAATTTCAAAATTAGGCTTGAAGTTTTTACCTCAAATATTTTACTAACATTTGTGACATCCTCATCATCACAATCATTAAATGAATATCATGATTAGAGTTGATTTATTTTAAGATGTAAGATATAAGGAGTTAAATTTTACTAATAATGTTTTAGTTGCATTCATATGTTTTTAGTAACAATAATTGCACAAGTAAATTCCAATGAACCTTCATTGTTTAATAAAATTATTAAAGAGAATCCTAGTTAAAATTTTGGGTTGAAATTCTTAGGACTTTTATTGAGAGTACTTGGTTCCAATGATTAGGAGTTTTTAGTTCATATATTATATAGAGAAAATTTCAAAATAGTTTGCTACAAGTTTCTTTGGGCTTGTTGGCCTTCTACTTTAGCTTGAAATTTTATATCTTATTCACATAATCATAATTTAGATGTGCATCTCAACCTATTCATTGGGAAGTGAATTCATTAATCTCAAGGCTATCAAATTATAGTGATGATTGTAGAATTTGTTAGTGTGCATAAATTTGAGTTGAGTTGTGGCCTCCTAAGTTGTTGGCTTGTAGCAACAATGAGAAGTGTAAATGAAAGGTTTTTTCCTAACTCAACTCTATAATATTATGGTCCTAAATAATTTTAAAAATTAGATATGTATTTATGACTCATTATCCCATTTCAATATCATATTCTACAATTGAAGATTTATGACTCGTGTTAAATTTAATACAACTATTATAATACTATTATGTTACACTGGTTCCCTATGAATATAGTGGTTCACATAGTTCTCTCTTTTTTGCATGTCCCTCTTGCTTCCTTTCTATCTAGTTGCATATTATTGTTTATCCTTAATACCAACATTTTTGGTGTATTTTTTGGTATTGGAAATTCCTTCCTAATGTTTGTGAAAATAATCATTTTTCTAGTTTTGGCGGTTACTATATTTAAACAAATTATTAGTGAGAAAAGATAGCTCTTGATGGTTTTGAAGGGAAAACATTTTGGTAGTTGGTATATATATTTGCTACAAGTATTTTCTTAAATTTCCTTACCACATTTTATAATATAGGGACACAAATGGGTGTCTCTAAAAATGACTTGATTTGACATCAAGCCGTATTAGGTTTTTATGTAGTATGAATTATGTTGTTATTAGACATTAGGCTCAACTTGGAATGAGGTAAATGTCTTTTATAATCTTGATACCACAATATATAGTGAGGAAAGTTTTATTTGGGAGTATTGCTACCATATTTTACATGATTTAACTTTAGTATACATAAATTGCATAAATTTTGCATATTTATTCTTAATGATGCTTAAATAGAATTCCTATTTTAGATGTAATGAAAATTTCTACATGTCTTATATTAGTGGGCCCATTTATATTGCAATATTATGGTACACATCAAGTAGGTTTCATGTTCACACCATTTATCCTAGGTTGGCTAATATGCATTAGTGTCATTTGTCTCTACAATATGAATTATGGGTATAATTATCTTTTATATTACCAATAATAATAAAGTTTTGTTTGTATGCCTAACTTCTCTAAAAAAAATTAATATATGCATTCTCCTTGCATCATACTCTACGAATTCCTTATACTTTTTTCGACATTTTCTCCCCAAACTAGTCAATCATAAAATTAGAGACACATATTTTATTGCTAAAATAAATTTACCTTGTTGAATACAATATAATTTTTATATAAACTATGTAGCATATTTTTACATCACTATTTGAATCACATCATAATATGAAATATAAAAATGCGTTAAACTATTCAATGGACAAATAATCAATGACAAATTTACAAATATTCATATTTTTTTATTGGAAAAAATTATCTTTGACATTTAAAATTAGTTGATAGTTATTATCTAGACAATGAGTCTTTGCACATAGTCTAATTTCTGCAAAGTTATTCAATGTTAAAAATATGTCAAGTATGTTGATATCATCCTATCTAAGGATACAGCCAAATTTTATCAATGCGCTTGATTTTGTACAAACCTAAAGATGCTCATGTCCATAACTAAACATGACATAGTCGTAAATTGAGTCCATCTCCTTTATAATATCCATACATTTAGTGTCCATGACTTGGGAATAACAGTGTAATTGAATCAGCATCATTTTTTTTTAACATACAATGTTAGAAGATATGAAAAATTCCACATTTGATAGCAAAGTATTCATACATGGTAGCAAAGTATTCATACACAAATTAGGCTAAAACATAACTCTTACGAAAAAACACATAAAAAATCTGAACAATCAAAATATTTTCTAAATGATAAATTAGAAATAACAATTACATTGAATTTGAGATTCCCACCTTAAAAAACTAAAAAAATATGGTAAAAAAAACAAAAAAAACAAATCACCTTCATTGTATAAATCTAAAGAACATATATTTAAAACAGAAAAGTAATTTACTTGTACCAGTAATTTATGGTGTCTGTTTATAAATGGGCATATCCAACTTCTGTGTCAACACAGATTTCAACTTCCAGAAGAAATCTAATCCCAATCCCTTTAAATAAAGAGTTGTTCAATCAAACTGTTGTTGTAAGGTTAATGACAGTTTGTACTTCGTTAATAATCCAATTTTAAAGTGTATTCGAACTTATCTTCTTTGCCAATCTGAAAAAAGAAAAGAAGCTTGATTGCACCATTGATATTGACTGGTTACCGGGACAACTTTATAAGAAAAGCTTTTTAGCTCCTTTATTTCTCATTCACATAAAACCTGTCGGATGGGAGAATTTTATACAGTTTTAGGTTGTACATGGACAATTTCAGTCCAAATTATTTAAAGATATTGATGTGAATGTTTACTAAGATTATAATTGTTTTATAGGTTTTTTATTTTGTTTTTGATTAGGGGAGTTGTCAAATTTTAAAATATAGGATGTTTTAGGTGATATTTATATATGATAATATACATTGTCGTTGTCAATTAGATATGTTACATACATTTTTGTGAAGTACGAGTTGATATTTTCGAATCATAATGAAATGAACTAATTGATTAGATTTAGTACTTGATTTAGATTGGTTTTACCTCACTCTATTTGCTAGTGTATGGTTTTTATTTCATTTGATTAGGTTGTTAGGTATTTTCCTACATGTAGTTTTATCTTGCTTGGACTTGTCTTGGAGTGGGTAATATGGATTGGGTTGTAAGTGATTGTCATAGGAGGTGATCTTTTTTTTTTATATTATTGAGATACACTTCCTATTTGTTGTATTTTTTACCTTCTCTCTCACATATTCAATTTATGTATTCACTCACTTGCATTTATGGCATATGGAATGCATTTGAGTTTATGCATTTAACTTTTCATATCTACTATATCATCTCTATTTGTATTTTATCTCTTGCTTAATTTAAATAACTCTATTCTCCTATTTCAATGGAATGTTTTAATATAATTATATAGCTCAACATGTGTCACACTATTGTGCAAATTTTGGCTCCTTCCCTAATTCTCGTCTATCATCATTTACTCTCACCTTAACACATTTGCACACATTAAAAATTATTCCTATTCCATTTGCATGTGTTTCTATATATTCAACTCTTTTTTAGTCCATAATTCTGGGTACCTAATCTTTTCCTCAAAATTATGGATTCTTTGTCCTAGGTCAATCCCCTAATACCTAAGTTCTCTCATGAAAGACACAAAAATAACTCCAATTTCCAAAAGGAAGCAAGGTATGCATAAATTCTTCCTACATCAATCTAAAGAGGAGAGAGTTCAAAAATTCTTCCAAACTTTAACAATTATAATATAGAAACGCACAAAGCATAGAGAATAGAGTAAAAACATAATCACTATAGATACCTGCAAAAAAAACAACACACAATAACACCAAATTTACATGGGGAAAACCCTTTTAGGAGAAAATTTCCACACTCCAAAAGCACAACCCAATGTATTCACTATAAACAAAATGGTTACAATAAAGTCTTAGAGCCAATCTCTTTTAGGAGTCACAAGTGTTGTTACAATTCTAGAATAAATCCGATAGCATAATGATACCTATAAAATTTAATCTCATGACAACTTTCTACACTAATATTGAAATGAGGGTTATGTAATTTTTTTAGATATTTACAATAGTTGCAAAAAATAAACACAAATAAACATGAATACCACTCATACCACAACACAGATTTACATGGAAAAAATACCCACACTCCAAAAGCTACATTAATGAGATGGAGAGAGTATGAGGAATTTAATGTTTGCATCAATGGTTGCATTTTTAAAGCATAAAATGGTGCTAGGAGAAGGTTGAATAGTGCAATATGGAACTCCATGGCTTGATAAAAATATCTAGGAATATTAAAAAATGCTACATTATTCTTAGACTATATTTAAAGTCATGCATATAGAGCTATGCATATTACTAAACAACAATAATATAAATTTATAAATAACAAAGAAAAGAAAGATGACTTATTATTGGTCCAATTTGAATACCATTGCACTCAACTTTCATTTTTTAGAAAAAATATTAGTCTAGAACTATAAATATATGTAAACAAGAAATCCTTTTAAGCTTTATTGGAATTTCTAATTCTTTAGGGTATTTCAAAATACCAAATAAATGAACACTGCATTAAAATTTTTTAATGCATTGCAAAAGGATAATAACATGATATGATGTAAGAAGAATGAGTCAATCCGTGGTATAAGAATCCTTAAATACAAAAAGCTACATTCCTATCCATCTAGTAGTTGTTATATTTGGTTATGGTTCTCAAGTACCATACATTTAATATGAAGTATACTATTTAGTGCTTATATAGTCTATTGAACCTTTTACCAAATAACTGATTGTTATTTTGTAAACTTAGGAAGTCCACTCTTAACAATTTCTAAGTACCTCACATAGACAATTGAATGAATAAACTTCTGCAAAAGAAAAAGTGATATCTCATTCTTCTTAATCTTCAAGAATATAAATATTATAGAACAATGTCATTGTTTGGCAAAAGGATAGATATAGTAAACTTATCTCTATATTTTATTGACATTTGAGCTATCTAGGTTGAGTTGGTTCTATCATAGGTATTAAGAATTAAGACCCATATAGTGTATGCACATTATTAATATAAATTGAGCTTATATAAATGATTTCCTTTTGCTAATTATATGATCAATTTCATTGTTTTGGGAAAAAAATATTGCTAGAAAATAAGACACTATCAATGTTAAAATATATTTATATGCTACAAAAATATCACAACTCAAATTTGTGAGAGGTTCGTACACATAAATTCTAATAGAATTCCTATTCTTCCTTTTTTTCGACATACATTGATAACATCCACACTTAGTCATGTATTTTCATAATTCCATGTGGAAATAAAAGATTGTGAGCAACAATGTAGGGTTCTATATAATATTTTCAACATTAAATGTTTTAAATGGGGTAAATCATCTTTTAGGGGTTGCTATTCCATTGATATAACCAAAAGAAACAATATCATGTGGCTCATTGAAAACCGTCTAGCTTTTCACCATACCCTCAAAATTCTTGAAGAAAAATTCGACATATTTCTCATACTCCTATTAATGAAAATAATAAATAAATTATTATTGGTACTTGTGTTGAATTTCAAAATTAGGCTTGGAGTTTTTACCTCAAATATTTTACTAACAATTGTGACATCCTCATCATCACAAGAATTAAATTAATATCATGATTAGAGTTGATTTATTTTCAGATGTAAGATATAAGGAGTTAAATTTTACTAATGTTTTAGTTGCATTCATATGCTTTTAGATACAATAATTCCACAAGTAAATGTCAATGAACCTTCATTGTTTAATAAAATTATTAAAGAGAATCTTAGTTAAAATTTTGAGTTGAAATTCTTAGGACTTTTATTGAAAGTACTTGGTTCCAATGATTTGGAGTTTTTACTTCATATATTATATATAGAGAATTTTTTAAAATAGTTTGCTACAAGTTTCTTTGGGCTTGTTGGCCTTTCTACTTTAGCTTGAAATTTTATATCTTATTAACATAATCATAATTTAGGTATGTATCTCAACCTATTTATTAGGAAGTGAATTCATTAATCTCGTGTCTATCAAATTTTAGTGATAATTGTAGAATTTGTTAGTGTGCATAAAATTTGAGTTGATTTGTGGCCTCTGAAGTTGTTGGCTTGTAGTAACAATGAGAAGTGTAAATAAAAGGTTTTTTATAACTCAACTCTATAATATTATGGTCCTAAATAATTTTAAAAATTAGATATGTATTTAGGACTTATTATCCCATTTCAATATCATATTCTACAATTGGAGATTTATGACTCATGTTCAATGTAATACAACTATTATAGTACTATTATGTTACATTGGTTCCCTATGAATATAATGGTTCACATAGTTCTCTCTTTTTTGCATGTCCCTCTTGCTTCCTTTCTATCTAGTTGCATATTATTGTTTATCCTTAATACCAATATTTTTGGTGTAATTTTTGGTATTGGAAATTCCTTCCTAATGTTTGTGAAAACAATCATTTTTCTAGTTTGAGCGGTTATTATATTTAAACAAATTATTCGTGAGAAAGATAACTCTTGATGGTTTTGAAGGGAAATTTTTTTGGTAGTTGGTATATATATTTTCTACAAGTATTTTCTTAAATTTCATTACCACATTTTATAATATAGGGACACAAATGAGTGTCTCTAAAAATGGTTTGATTTGAAATTGATCTGTATTAGGTTTGTATGTAGTACGAATTATGTTGTTATTAGACATTAGGCTGTCTTGGAAGGAGGTAAATGCCTTTTATAATCTTAATACTACAATATATAGTCAAGAAAGTTTTATTCGAGAGTATTATTACCATATAAATTATATGATTTAACTTTAGTATACATAACTTGAATAAATTTTGTACATTTATTCTTAAAGATGTTTAAGTATAATTCCTATTTTAGATGTAATGAAAATTACTACATGTCTTATATTAGTGGGCCCATTTGTACTACAACATTATGGTACACATTAGGTAGGTTCATGTTCACACCATTTGTCCTAGCTTGGCTAATATGCATTAGTGTCATTTGTCTCTACAATATGAATTATGGGTATAATTATCTTTTATATTACCAATAATAATAAAGTTTTGTTTGTATACCTAACTTCTCTGAACAAAATGAATATATGCATTCTTCTTGCATCATACTCCATGAATTCCTTATACTTTTTTCGACATTTTCTCCCCAAACTAGTCAATCATAAAATTAGAGACATATTTTATTGCTAAAGTAAATTTACTTTGTTGAATGCAATATAATTTTTATATAAACTATGTAGCATATTTTTACATCACTATTTGAATCACATCATAATATGAAATATAAAAATGCGTTAAACTATTCAATGGACAAATAATCAATGACAATTTTACACCTCATCCATGCACAAAAGTGGTGAATAGTCAATTTTTTTATTAGAAAAAAATATTTTTGATGTTTAAAATTAGTTGATAATTATTATCTAGACAATGAGTCTTTGCATGTAGTTTAGTTTTTGCAAAGTTATTTAATGTTAAATTTTTTTGTCAAGTATGTTGATATCATCCTATCTAAGGATAAATTCGATTTTTTTCAATGAGCTCAAATTTGTACGAAACCAAAGATGTTCATGTCCATAACTAAACATGAAATAGTTGCAAATTGAGTCCATCTCATTTATAATATCCATACATGTAATGTCCATGACTTGGGAATAACACAGTGTAATTGAATCAACATCACTTTTTTTCAACATACAATGCTACAAGATATGAAAAATTTCACATTTGGTAGCAGAGCATTCATACACAAATAGAGTATGTTTAAATCAAACTTACCCCAACCTCTATGCACGAATAAGTGAGTGATAGGTTTTAAATTAGGCTAAAACATGTATGAATAACTCTATAACTGAAGTTTTCATAAAAGATAATGTCTAAGAAAATATTGTGACATTCATATGTGAAGACTAATAAACATAACTCTTACATATTAAAATTAGAAAGAAAACACATAGAAAATCTAAACAATCAAACATTGAATTTAAGATTCCCACCTTAAAAAACTAAAAAGTATGGTAACCAAAATAAAATAAAATAACAATCACCTTCATAATATAAATGTAAAGAACATATGTTTTAAACAGAAAAGTAATTTATGGTGTCTATTTATAAATGTGCATACCCAACTTCTGTGTCAACACAGATTTCAACTTCCAGAAGAAATCCAATCCCAATCTCTTTGAATAAAGAGTTGTTCAATCAAACTGTTGTTGTAAGGTTAATGACAGTTTGTACTTCGTTAAGAATCCAATTTCAAAGTGTATTCGAACTTATCTTCTTTGTCAATCTGAAAAAAGAAAAGTAGTTTGATATTGACCGGTTAGCAGAACAACTTTATAAGAAAAGCTTTTTAGCTCCTTTAGTTTCATTCCACAAAACCTGTCGAATGGGAAAAGTTTATACAGTTTTAGGTTGTACATGGACAATTTCAGTCGAAATTATTAAAGATATTGATGTGAATGTTTACTAAGATTATAATTGTTTTATAGGTTTTTTATTTTGTTTTTGATTAGGGGAGTTGTAGTTTTAAAATATAGGATGTTTTAGGTGATATTTATATATGATAATATACATTGTCGTTGTCAATTAGATATGTTTATATATTTTTGTGAAGTATTAGTTGATATTTTCGAATAATAATGAAATGAACTAATTGATTAGATGTAGTACTTGATTTAGACCAGTTTTACCTCACTCTATTTGTTAGTGTAGGGTTTTTATTTTATTTGATTAGGTTGCTAGGTATTTTCCTACATGTAGTTTTAACTTGCTTAGACTTGTCTTGGAGTGAGTAATATGGATGAGCTGTAAATGATTGTCATAGGAGGTGATCAATTTTTTTTTTTTTTTTATATTATTGAGATACACTTCCTATTTGTTGTATTTTTTACCTCCTCTCTCACATATTCAATATATGTATTCACTCACTTGCATTTATGGCATATGGAATGCATTTGAGTTTATGCATTTAACTTTTCATATTTACTATATCAACTCTATTTGTATTTTATCTCTTGCTTAATGTAAATAACTCTATTCTCCTATTTCGATGGAATGTTTTAATATAATTATATAGCAACATGTGTCACACTCTTGTGCAAATTTTGGCTCCTTGCCTAATTCTTGTCCATCATCATTTACTCTCACCTTAACACACTTGCACACATTAAAAAATATTCCTATTCCATTTGCATGTGTTTCTATATACTCAACTCTTTTTTAGTCCATAATTTTGGGTACCTAATCTTTGCCTCAAAATTATGCATTCCTTGTCCTAGGTCAATCCCCTAATACCTAAGTTCTCTTATGCAAGACACAAAAATAACTCCAATTTCCAAAAGGAAGCAAGGTATGTAGAAAATCTTCCTACACTAATCTAAAGAGGAGAGAGAGTTCAAAATTTCTTCCAAACTTTAACAATTATAAAATAGAGATGCACAAATCACAGAGAATAGAGTAAAAACATAATCACTATAGATACCTACAAAACAAACAACACACGATAACACCAAATTTATGTGGGGAAAACCCTTTTAGGAGAAAATTTCCACACTCCAAAAGCACAATCCAATGTATTCACTATAAACAAAATGGTTACAATAAAATATTAGAGCCAAGCTCTTTCAAGAGTCACAAGGGTTGTTACAATTCTAGAATAAATCAGATAGCATAACGATACCTATAAAATTTAATCTCATTACAACTCCAAAATACAACACTTATATTTATAACACCTCTTTGCATGCAACATGCAAAGCACGTGCATATGCAAAACTCAACATGCAAAGCACATGCACATGCAAAACTCAACATAAAAATCACATGCACATGAAAAAATCACACTTGTAATAGCAATTTCACATTTCCAACTTTGTTATTGACTTGAGCTAACTTCAACAAATGGGGCCCACATGCCAACCATGTCACTTGCCATGCAAGTCTAACACCTCTTCGAGTCAACTCTAGCATAGTGACATTATTGCTTACACATAATTAATTAAATAGGAAAATAAATAAGCATTAAATAATCAATGCTAGGAATTATCAAAGGTTGAGACACCTTATTCCTAACAATTTATAATTGTTGACTCCTAACTTTCCTACTAGTCATTTGTAGCCAACTTGATAGAGATTAATACAACTATTCATTATGTCTTTATATTTAACAAATTCATTTATGCTTTAGACACACCAACGGAAAAGTAAGCATCATCCTAGATCATCTATGGTACACAAATCATTCAATCATAGGAACATTTTGGTTTGGAGCATTAGTTTGAATCAACATATACATTAGAATCATCTAGGAAAGTGCATGCTTGAGTTATATTCAATCACTCACCGAAGGTTGTAAGTTAGCAAACCAAGAGGGCTGATTGAGGAGAAATTGACCCTCGCAATCCATTCACTTCCTTAATATTATCAATCCTTATGCACTAGCAACCTCAAATAGTGGGGTGAATTGAGATGCAAAATTACATAGTTTGCTAGATCAATCCCATCAAGGCAAGTTCACACATTAAACCAATTTCATGGTGTGTGGTGTTAAGCATGCACAATATAAGTCTAACCCAGACAAAATTCATTTGTTGTAAGTTTGAGAAAACAAACACATCAAAAATACCATTTTCTCAACATTGATGAACCAATTCTATACAACATCAGCTATTATTCTTTATAACTATTCCTGAAACTAAATATCTTAATCCTCCTCATTTAGTTTCCAAATAATTATCACATATTTATCTACCACCTCTATTATTTAAATTAATTGCATATTTATATTCTGAATCTGTTAGTTCTTGAAAGTGGTGGAACGCCAGAAAAACTGTTTAAGTTGGCAATAATGAAAATAAAGGAAGCGCCATGACTACCCAATTCTAAGCAGCAACAAATTATATATGAGATATTGTGTAATGGTAAGTAGTAAAATTCTAGGCATATTCACATAAAACTGAAACCTGAACAATCCTCCTTTAAAAAATAAAGGTTAGAACTTACAGTACTGTCATCTAATTCGTAGATATAAAGTTATGTTTTGTTGAGGAATTTATTATTTCTAGAAAGTGGAAAAGTTATTTTCTGTTAGAAAATATTAGATAATCATTCTAATTTATTATATTATATTTTGGAAAGTGGAAAAGTTATTTTCTGTTAGAAAATATTATATAATCAGTCTAATTGTCTTATTTTATTAAAAAAGTATTATTTTTGATAAAATAGAATCTTTTCAATTATCATGATTGACAAATTTATTATATCTTTAAAAAAATCATTATATCTCTTAACATTGAGGCTACTTGTCTATAATAAATTATTTATGGAGATATTATATATGATAAACTATTTATAGACTTCACATTTTGGAATGTCACTTTCTTATTTTTTTTTCAAAAATCTTTACATATTTTCTTATTAATTCTTTTTTTTTCTCTCTAATAATCACATCTTGGTTTATATTATTATTTTTTCACAATACATAGTAAGTACTAACTTTATCGATCAAGTATCTTCCATCTAATTTTCAAGTGCTTATTTCATAACTTTTTCAACCATAGTTAAATGGCAACAAATCTATGCTACAACTCATATACTAATACTACAATAGGGTAATCCCAATCTTAGGGTCATCCATACATCCAAACCTAAACCTCGAGGGTTTATCCATAATGACCTTGCTTATGTATCCCTTCTAGAAGATTAGAGGCTTCATAGTTCACACCCTAATAATAGAGATAATTCCTCCTCTCCTCTAATATGAGATGTTTGATCTCGCTTTTAAACCACAACCTTTAATTGATCGTATGCTTCTAGTGTGTTTCATAGTTATTGTATTCCAATCAAATATTAGTTTAACGCCTATATCAATATATGAATGTACACAAAACCACATAGAGACCATTTCATACAAGCATCACATGTTCATGTAGTGATTGAGTCAAGCATACATCATCTATACCTAATGGGTCTATCTCTTGCTTGTGTAACATATACATAATGTGATTAAATCTTATACAAAGGTCATAGATACACATAGGACTAACTCAGTGATTCATTACATATACATAGTATGACTAACACTTACACACATACCTAGTACACATAGTGACTAGATTACACATGTGTCACATATACATAGTATGACTAACACTTACACACATACCTAGTACACATAGTGACTAGATTACACATGTGTCACATATACATAGTATGACTAATTCACACATACATCAAATATACAAAATGTGATAATTTGTGCATGCATCACATATGCATAGTGTGACTAGCTCATGCACCCAACACATACACAATGTGAATAAATTAAACATCACATGTTCACAAAGAGATCAATTGGAAAAATGCAAGTGGTTGCAACCTTATTGTCAACATCTTCCTTTTTACCAAGCTCACTAACTAATAGTCCCTTAAGTAAATCCCAACTAGAAAGAGGAATTTCAATGCATCCCATAATATATCATGGGTTCTATACTTTTTTCCAATCTAAGTATACCATTTATAATGAAAAGCAAGCTTCCCATACAACCTATTGTTGCCAATGAAAAATACATAAGTATAAAAATATTCACAAAACATGAGTCTATTAAATTTATAAAAGTACATATTGACTTACACATACATACTGGTCAACTAAAAATAGGAAGTGGATGCATCCTATTGTGTGCATCTTCTCAGTACCTAGCTCACTAATAATTAACTTTAAGTACATTCCATTGAAAAAAAGGAAATGTTAGTGCATTCCATACTCCACTATGGGTATCATCCTTATTTCAAGTTCCCACCAATGGTAATGATAAGCAACAATCCCATAATACTTGTATAGTCATCATTGACTAAGGTGTAACTATACCAACATACAACACATGAGGCCCTTAAAATATTTTAAAAGCCTAATGAACCTTTTTATTTAATGGATATTGATGTCTATTGCCTTCATACCATTGGTGAAAGTTGATCCAACTTGGTATGGGTTAGCTCCGAGATCTATCACATGCATGTTATTGGTGAGATCTAACTAAGACATATCATACCATGGGTGGATCCTAGCATTTATCATCTCCATGTTATTGGTGATAACCAACTAAACCCTAATATATGATGATTAGATCTTAACATCCATCACCTGCATAGTACTAGTGATAGTTGGATAATTTTCTTATGTATCATATCAAGGATAGATCCTAACATCCTTTACCTCCATGATACTAGTTAAATTCAACCAATCTTTAAGATATGATAGATAGTGCCTAACATCTATCACCTACACAATATTGGTGGAAACTAGTTATGCCCACCTATATTTGACTCCATTTTGACATGTGAGGCAATCTTATAGAAAAGTACACATAATCAAGCTATCACAAGGATTCACAAAGACTAGGTAGGTCAACTTGGTTACATACCACATAAATTGATCAATAAATCTACACATAGAGTTGTAAGGTCTTCAGGTCAAATTACCAACACATAGGGAACATCTTGAACTCACATGCATTGATCTATCCAAACACATATACACCAACCAATATAACTTATAAAATTCTTAAATTCTATTCACTTCATTGAATTTTATTTAGACATTATTTCTTAGATACAAAAATAAACTCATAGTAGTAATATTAAATAATATACTACTTTTGAGTACCTAAAAATTGTGTATAATACCAATCATAAATATTAGCATATTATTATCTACCTAATATATACAAAGATAAAACACCATATAATATATTGTAATACTTACTTCTACTTGCATACATTTGAAAAAGATAATCAAAGGAATTCCATCCTAAACTCATCATAGATCTAAGTACATATTCAGAGTAGGTAGATCATTTATACCTATTAAGAGTTGATCACATTATTAGATCTTAATGGGTAAATTATCATTATTAAATAGAAAGTTAGCAAGTTTCCTTAACTCAATCTTAGTCATGCCATGGCCTATCATGCCTTTATTTCTTGGAAGGATAGATCTCATTAATTTCTTGAGGTTAACCTACATCACCCTATATTTATGTTGGAGCAAAGACATAATGCCATAGTTATCAATTAAAAAAGCTCTAATAATTTGTTTAGACCAATCTGTTGATGAGTGTTTTTGCACATCACAACACAAACAAAACATAAAGTATTTTGTCTCTCTTGAAATGAAATCTAACCTCAAAAATTTAGAAATATAACCCCAAGGCTTTGATATTCAGGTCTTGACTTTGCATAAAACAACTTAGTGGTTCAATATAATGTTGTTCTACAAGGAGCCTTACAATCACTTAGCTAGAACTTAAAGAATGAGGGTATGAAAGATCTGAAATTGTTATGAAACACTAAGTGTGTTTCTAGATCTAAGATCTAAAAATAATACTCAACATTTGATTTTACAATATAGGTGATACTTTTCTTCCTAAAATACCTCAAAAATAAAATGCAAAAGATAGGGTGCGAAGAGATTAAGCCAAGAAAACCTAAGAACAATGACAATAATAGTTGGTACTTCAGATAGACGGATCCCTCACAAAACAAATTCCTGCTTAATCATAGGTTAACTCGCAATGCCATAGAAACAATGCAATCTTCAAAGGAGATAAAATGTTTTCAAACTATGAACATTTATGAAAATACCCAATTATGACATAATTTAAAAAAATCCTCAAAATTGAACTAAAAAGAAATAAGGCTTAGAATAACCATACAAAGTAATTTACTATTAGAAAATAAAAAATGATATGAAGCAAAGATCTATTAAATATTGAGCCCGAACAAGTAGCGGAGTTGGCTTGGGTTGTGGGTTTGCTCCCCATAGGTATCAGGTTCGACTCCAAAGCTCGGGTTTACTCGATGCACATGGTTTGCGGGCTATTGTGTGCATCCCTAGGGGACTAGTCTTGCCTCAGCTCACCCCGTAAAGGAAACGCTGGGCTGAGCCGCGGGGACACACTTGGGTTACCAAAAAAAAATAGATCTATTAAATATCTTTACACTTCACTATTATCATAACTGAACTTGAACTAATATTGAAGAAAGGAACCATATATACATAAAGAAATAACATTTAGAATACCAAAATCCAATACTTTTCTTGTATTGATTTCAAAATACTAGTTATAACAACTCTTGTTGATCAAACCTTACAAATGAGAGAAGACTACCTTTTCTAGACAAGGCTTACAAGATCCAAGGAAAAATCAATGGTAGAGATCATCTCAACACTAAAGGCTAATATTATATTTGCATTAAATAATTTGGAGTGTATTAAATATTGAAAACATATTCATCATCCATTTCTAACTAAATTCTGTTACAAATGTACTTAGGAAATGTAAAATATAAATATAGATCCTTTTATCATTAAATAAATTTTACAAACTCCCAAAAAATTTGTGGCACAAAATTCAAAAAATGTTCCAACTGGTTATCCTCTACAAAATTTATCTACCATTACACTTCTACCTTATGACTTTCCCTCATAGCGAATTTGAAAAAAAAAACCAGGGCAGTAGTAACTTCTTTGTTTGGTGGACCAGGGACAACATGAACCTTGTAACATAATGCATCATAATCATCAAATAGTTGATGATGCAACTTCATCTAGGAAGGCTTCTAGGCGATTAAAATGTGAGATTTCACCAAAAAATGGGTAGGAGCACCTAGAAAATTTATAGAAAAATCTTCTAATGGCTCCTTATGAATCAAAAACTTCCATTGTTACTTCAGTATCTCCTCATTTGACTCTACAAAATCATCTATATGTACATTTATAAGTTCATGCAAAAATTGGCTACATGCCACCAAACCTTCATCGATTTTCTCAACAATATTCTTTACTTTGGGCTCAACCTACAACATGATCTCTCTTTGGAAATTGAGCTCATGTAACTAATAATGAGGCTCTTTTACCAATTCTTTCTTAAAAATGCCCTCTCATTCTATCAGTTTAGTAGGAAGTATCCTTATCACCTCTACCTTTGGAAATATTTAACCATGGTATTTTTCATAGCTAGTGCAGTCTTCAACTAGTTTCTCAACCTCTTCTTTTAGGATTAAGAAGTTATTGTGCACCTGAATGGCAGTACCAATTTCCTTATTTCCAATATAAAAAATGTGCTTTAGCCAATTTTGCATAGATTGAGCCCATGATTTTATTTTCTCCATTTTATTTACCTTGTCTTTGGACAACACCAAAGGATTTACTACCTTCCCGAGGATATTTTGAATAGGTACTACTAGGTGTTGCATAAATGTGGTCAACTCTACTATTTGAGACTTCAACTCAACCTTTTTCGCCTCATACTTATTCATACACTTCAAAATATTGGTCGTTGAGCCTTGTAGTTCATTAATCTCTTGGGCTCTATTAGCGGGACCAAGGTTTATTGTTGATACATTAAATTCTTTTTCAAGATGGTGGTATTATATTTATCCAAATTGGCCAAGTGATAGCATCAATATCAATCTCTTCCTCCCCAGTCCAGTCTGGGAGTGGGATGGGTTGATTAGACACCAGTTTGTATTTATTATTTGTCAATGTCATACACCCAATCATAATCCACATACCCAAAAATATAGGTCCTGTTGGATAACCATGAAAGCACTGGAATACATGGAAGTACCCCCATAAATATCTAAACAATTTCTTAATTACATCCCAATGTACCCATACATGATTAGCCATAAAATAACTTGGGACTCCCACTACTTGGGAAATGTTTGGTCTTGTATAAAACATAACATACATTAAACTACCAACAACACTTGCATAAGGTACTCTAGTCATTTCCTCCATCTCAAAAGGAGATTTTTGGACAATACTTCATAGATAGCTTCATTCCCTACAACAAAGGAACAACCAATTATCTACAATCTTCCATGTTGAATCTATCCAACACTGAATTCATCTACTTGATTTGGCTTAACCAAAGATTTTTTTTGTCTCTTATGATCTTCATTCCCAAGATGTACCTAGGTGCACTTAAATCTTTCATTTCAAATTGTGTTGACAAATGAGACTTCAAGTTAGAAATCAAACCCTTAGGGTGATCCCACAATAATGGTTTACAATTCCGTTGAGGAAGGAAAATTGCAAAAACACTCCCATGAATTTTTTTTTTGGGTTTTAGGGGTTCACACGAACTGGGGTGTTCGTATGGACCCTGGTTTGAGTGAACCCTATTTAATGACAAGACCCACTTTTTGACCATTTTTTAAAATGAAGACAATGAAAAATTCAAAAAAGGGGGGGTTCACCCGGACCAAGGTCCATACGAACCCCCCTTTTTCCCCCCTTCCCCTCTTCTTCTACCAAATCTCTGCAAAAAATTGCCTTTCAAAGCTCGGGTTGAGGATGAAAATGGAGGAGACTTCACAGACCCAATTGCATGATGGTAGTCCTCAGAACAAGCTATCCATCAAATATAATTTTAATATGTTTTGGTTTTATTATGTATTTGTTTTAGTTTTATTAAACATGGGTTTTTTTTATTGAAAATCAAGCTCTATGTTTTGCACATGCGGAAAAATAGTATACTATCAAAATAAAATTCTGAAAAATAGAATCAAACAATGAATATCCAAACCTTTCAGGTGAATATTCAAACCTATCAAGTTACCGCCTAATTCGTGTGGACCTCCTCAAATATTGAGGTTGATGTTCTTTTTCTTCTAAATTTTCAGAGTTGCTAGAAGTCACCTCATCATCAGGTCTATCAGGGTCTTTTAGATCAACTTTCTTAGGGTTAAGAGGAATTTGAACCACATCTTCCTTATTTTGTTTCTCAATTGGCTGTAGAATAGTGGAAGAAGGTTTCATATCTCTAAAAATAACAATTTTCTACTATAGAGAACTTTTTCCACTGGATCCCAAAGCTTGTACCCTTTCACACCAACACCATAGCCAATGAAGATACAGTTAACTGACTTGTTCTCCAACTTACACCTCTTCTCCCTTGGCACATGAGCATATGCCTCACAATGAAACAGACAAAGATATATCAATGGTATATTTTTTCCCAACCACACCTCCATAGGTATATTCTCAACAAATTTTGATGTAGGAGATATGTTAACAAGATAGCAGGCATTGTCAATGGCTTCAGCCCAAAATTTTTGTTCAAGGGAAACTCCACTCAACATACTCCTAACCCTCTCCATCAATGTCATTTTCAACCTTTTTGAAACTCCATTCTATTGAGGGGTATATGGAGTTGTCTTATGCCTCTCAATCCCATGTTCTTTACAAAACCTATGAAAATCCACAAAACAATACTCACCACCATTGTCAGTCCTCAAACACTTAATTCTTTTGCTAGTCTAATTATCACAAAAAATCCTTAATCTCTTTGAAGCAAATAAAGACTTCAAATTTACTATTGAGGAAATACACCCACATTTTTCTATTGCAATCATCTATGAAAGATACAATATTATACATAATTAGAAATCGAAGGAAAATTCATGGGACCAAACACATTGGAGTGAATTAAATCTAACACCCCAAAAAACTTATGAGAATTAGAATAAAAATTAATACGATTATGTTTTCCATATACACAATGTTCAAAAAAATCAAATTGAAGATTACAATCATCTGACCCCTCAACACGACATTTATTTTTCAGGGCTCTAAGACCCTTCTCACCAATATGGTCGAGTTTCTAGTGCCATAACATTGTCTTATGTATTGGAAGTTTCATTTCTAAAGTATGAGCACCCTTAGATACCTAGAAATCACACCCATTCAAAGTAGATGCAATATTCTTCTTCGCTATTGATTCCAATGGTGAGATGAAGACTAAAGTTATTTTATTTGATTTGTTAGAAGAGCTATTACATTGGACCATGCATGCATCCAGCTGAAATAGAGTTCCTATTTGAACACCCTTAGTAAGCACCATAGATCCTCTCATCTTCTTGCATCCTTCACTCAAGAAGACAACATGCACCTAGGCACATCATTAAACTTAATGAAAGAAGGTTTCATGCCAAACCTAGGATATGTAGTACACCATTGATCCCCTTCAATCTACCATTTGGGAATTTGATCTTAATTCTTCCATGACCAACTATCTTCAGGTGAGAATCATCACCTAGGTACACCTTCCCACCATAAAATTCTTCATAATTTGAAAACCGATCCTGATGTGAGGTCATGTGGAAAGATGCATCAAAGTCTATCAACCACATATCTCATGATGCATGTGTTGCCAAGGCTACAACAAAAACAACAAAATTATTTTTCATCTCTATCCTTCTAGATGTGCTAGTCATCTCCTTCCCCTAACAAGGTCACACAAATACTTTGCAACAAATTCCCACTCAAAGAAGATTAGCTAAAAAAAACCTTTACCCATTTCTAGAGTCAAGGTTGATCAGGCTCTAATACCAACTAAAAGGAAGAAAGGTACATGGAAACACTAATTCCTACACCAATCTAAAGAGGAGAGAGTACAAATTTTCTTCCAAGCTTTAACAATTACAATATAGAGATGGATAAATTATAGAGAATAAAATAATTAAAGAATCACTATAGATACATGCAAAACAAACAACATGTAAGATAACACTAAGTTTATGTGGGGATAACCATTTCGAGAGAAAAAACCTACACTCAATAACTACAAACCAAGGTATTTATTGTAAAAAAACTAGTTACAACACAGTGCTAGAGCCAAGCTCTTTTAGGAGTCACAAGTGTTGTTACAATTTTTGAATAAATTTAGCAGCATAACGATACCTATAAAACAATCTCATTACAACTCCAAAACACAAGACTAGTATTTATAACACCTCTTTGCATGTGCAACATGCAAAGCACATGCACATGCAAAACTCAACATGCAAAGCACATGCACATGAAAAAACCGCATCTACGATAGCAACTTTCAATTCCAACTATCATTGACATGAGTTAACTTCAACAAATGGGCCCCGCATGCCAACCATATCATTTTCCATGCAAGTCTAACACCTCTTCAAGTCAACTCTCACATAGTGACATCATCAGTGACATCATTAGTTGCACATAATTAATTAAATAGGAGAATCAATAAACATTAAATAAATAATCAATGCTAAGAATTATCAAAGGTTGAGACACCTTATTCCTAACAATTTATAATTATTGACTCCCAACTTTCTTATTGGCCATTTGTAGCCAAACTGGTAGAGATTAATACAACTATTCACTGTGTCTTGATATTTAACAAATTCATTTATGCTTTAGACACATCGAGGAAAAATTAAGCATCATCCTAGATTATCTATGGTACACAAGGCATTCAATCATAGGAACATTTTGCTTTGGAGTGTTAGTATGAATCAACATATACATTAAAATCATCTAAGAAATTGAATGCACAATATAAGTCTAACCCAGACAAAATTCATTTGTTATAAGTTTGAGAAAATGAACACATCAAAAATACCATTTTCTCAACATTAATGAACCAATTCTATGCAACATTAACTATTATTCTTTATAACTATTCCAGAAACTAAATATCTTAATCCTTTTCATTTAGTTTCCAAATAATTATCACATATTTATCTACCACCTCTATTATTTAAATTAATTGCATATTTATATTCTGAATCTGTCAGTTCTTGAAAGTGGTGGGACGCCAGAAAAAAAAGTGTTAAGTTGGCGATAATGAAAATAAAGGAAGCAGCAAAAAATTATCTATGAGATATTGTGATATAGAATACAAATTTTAAAGAATAAAGTTTAGAACTTACATCTAATTCGTAGATATAATCCAAACTCACTGAAATCATGAGAACAAAATTGTTAAAAATGTAATGGGCTCCTATTGTAATCAAGTTGGTAGTTTTGTTGAGTAATTTATTATTTCTAGAAAGTGGAAAATTTATTTTCTCTTAGCAAATATTATATAATCATTGTAATTTATTAGTTTTAGAAAGTGGAAAAGTTATTTTCTGTTAGAAAATATTATATAATCAGTCTAATTGTCTTATTCTATAAAAAAAATATTATTTTCATATAATAAAATATTTTCAATTATCATAATTGACAAATTTATTATATCTTTTAAGAATCTACTATATCTCTTAAGACTTGGCTACTAATCTATAATAAATTATTTATGGAGATACTAGTATATAAGAAATTATTTATAGATTTCACATTTTGGAATGTCGCATTCTTAAAAAAAAAGATTCCAAAAATCTTTACATTTTTTTTTTAATTATTTCTTTTTTGTCTCTCTAATAATCACATCTTGGTTTTTTATTATTATTATTTTTTACAATACATAGTAAGTACTAACTTTATCGATCAAGTATCTTCCATCTAATTTTGAAGTGCTAATTTCATAACTTTTTCAACCATAGTTATGGCAAAAAATCTATGCTACAACTCATATACTAACACTACAATAGGGTAATCTTAATCAAGTAGGGTCATCTCTAGATCACTACCTTAACCTTGAGGGTTTATTTATAATGACCATGCCTATGCATGTCTTCTAGAATATTAGAGGCTTCATAGTTCACACCCTAATAATAGAGAGAATTACTCAATATGAGATATTTGATCTTGCTTTTAAATCACAACCATTAATTAATCTTATGCTTCTAGTGCATTTTATATGCAATAGTAAGATAGTTATTGCATTCCAATCAAATATTAGTTTAATGCCTATATCAGTATATGAATACACACAAAACCACATGGAGACCATCTCATACAAACATGACATGTTCATGTAGTGATTGAGTCAAGAATACATCATCTATACCCAATGGGTCTATTTCTCACTTGTGTAACATATACATAATGTGATTAACTCTTATACACAGTTCATAGGTACACATAGGACTAACTTAGGGATTCATTGCATATACATAGTGTGACTAACGCATACACACATATGTAGTACACATAGTGACTAGATTACATATGTGTCACATATACATAATGCGACTAATTCACATATACATCACATATACACAATGTGATAATTTATGTGTAATGACCTAAATTTGTACCACTTTGAATACTACTCAAACCCCACTTTATTTTTCAAGTTTTCAACTTAACCAAGATTTAACTTAGAACATGTCCTTAGTATCTGTGATGGCATCAAGTTAACTATGGCATCATAAGCACTTACTTAAACACAACCCAACCCAAAAGATTAAAAAAGACACACACAACTCTAGCAAGATAAAACTAGAAGAATAAAGCTAAGAAAGATGCCCTTAGTGATCCACCATATGGGCTTTGTTCAAAGAGTGAAACTACATTGTCAACAACCTAATCAAAGTCTATCTAACATGATCTCAATCATGGAAGAACATTAAGAGAAGAAGGTTAAGAATATTACTTTTCATGTAGTAACAATTTGAGTCTAACTGATAACTCTATCATTAAGTCTATAGATACTAAAAAAAAAATTACATTATCAATCATTGTATAACTAAATTTTGATTAAGAAACTAGAACCTCTAAAACAACTTGAGTATTAAATTAATCTTTTCAAATACCAAAGCTACTAAATTAAAATCATATGCATGCTATTGGTGAAAGCTAATTGAGATCTATAAGACCATGTGTGGATCCTAGCATTTTTCATCTCCATGCTATTGACAATGATAAACTAAACCCTAATATATGATGATTAGTTCACGTAGCATCCATCACTTTCATATAACTAGTGATAGTTGGCTAATTTTATTATGTATCATATCAAGGATAGATGCTAACATCTTTTACCTCCATGATACTAGTGAAATTTAACTAATCCTTAAGATATGATAGATAGCTTGCCTAACATCTATCACCTACATGGTATTGGTGACAACTAGTTATTCCCATCTATATTTGTCTCTCTTTTGACATGTGAGGTAATCTTATAGACAAGTACACATAATCAAGATATCACAAGGATTCACATAGACTCAGTAGGTCAACTTGGTTACATACCACATAAATTGATTAATAAATCTACATATAGAGTCGTAAAGGTCTTTGGGTCAAATTATCAACACATAGGGACATCTTGAACCCACACATGCATTCATCTTTCCAAACATATATACATCAACTAATACAACTTGTAAAGTAATCAAATTCCATTCATTGAACATTGATTTTTTATTTAAACACATTATTTATTAGATACAAAATAAAACTCACAGAAGTAATATTAAATAATATACCACTTTTTAGTACCTTTTTTTTGTATAATACCAATCATAAATATTATCATACCATTATCTACCCAATACATACAAAGATAAAACACCATATACTATTTAATAATACTTACTACTACTTGCATAAATTTGACAAAGACAATGAAATGAATTCCATCCTAAACTCAACATAGATCTAAGTACATATTTAGAGTAGGTAGATCATTTATACCTATTAAGAGTTGATCACACTATTAGATCATTATGGATAAATTCATCATTATTAAATACAAAGTTAGCAAGTTTCCTTAACTCAATCATAGTCATGTCATGGCCTATTATGCCCTTATTTCTTGGAAGGATAAACCTCATTAGTTTTTTGAGACTAACCTATATCACCCCATACTTATCTTGGAGCAAAGACATAATGTCATAGTTCTCAATTAAAAAAACTCTAATAATTTGTTTAGACCAATCTAGAGTCATTCAAATGTTAGAGATAGACTATGATGAAAATTAAATATCTAAAATTTCATTCAATATTAGAGTAGAATTTTATTAAACTAAACACAACAAAACTTAGACTAGATAATATTGATGAAGATGGATTTCCTTTAATTAGATCAAACCTAAATAGTGTAGGTATATTAATTGGAAAGATGAGTTCATTTCCATTTGGTTTATATTTCAACCTCAAACTGTAACATACTAAAGAGGGAGTGATGATCATATTTAAGAACAACCCCAAACCTTGGAGATATTCTGTAGAACTCTCCCCTACAACTTGGATCACAAGGGAATCCTTCATCTAAGGATTTCCTACATACCTACTTTTGAAGGGATCAAAGTCCCATGTAGTTCTCCTCACCTTGAGTTCTAAAGGAACATAAACATAGGATTCCTACCCCCATGCTTTAATATCCACTTGAAAGAAACTTCCTCATAGAAGTGAAATAGGAATAATACTATAGAAGGAAAATCATGGAAGGAACTACAACCAAACAGTGTAATAAATCACCATTTTCCAATACCCTTCCCAAAACAAATCCATAGCTCACAAGTTTTATTAATTATTATTGCGTACTTTAACAAGGGTCCAATATCTCAATTTTAGGCCTCCCCACCATTATGATTTATGATTCAACATAAATATACGCTAAAACCCTTATAGGATCACCTTATTAATATAGATACTGGTAGGTTGATTACCTACCAACAATAATTTATCTTTGGTTGTATAGTCATATTGTGAACTTTATCATATACTCCAGAATACTTATAGAACTATAGTAATTATTGGTTCAAGCCTTTGCATAGACCCATCAAGACAATTTATAAGGAGTTAGACTAGTTCTTTACAACCCCTTTCATTTTTTCCATTAGAAATGAAATTTTGTATTGATTATTTCCAACCTATGATATGATAATTATTTATCATCCCCTATTGACACTAATAAGATATATTGATGAATATGTATATGTATTTAGCTCAACTAACATTACTACCCACTTTATATCAAGAATTATCAAGTAAAAGTAAAGTTTCATTATCACTCAAATTTCATGCCAACACTTACTAACATTGCTAGAATCAATTACATTTATCTAAATATTTATAGAAGTATAATAAATATAAAATTAATTTAGTCATGTCAAATCATAGGATAGTCATAGTAAAATATCATCACCATGCAACAATTAGGAAAAAGCCTTGATATGACTCCAAGTGATGTCCTACTATAATATGATTAAACAATATTTTTTATTGAACAATTATATTATATTATGATGGCATCCTTCAAGATAGAAAAATGCATCAAGACAACTACCAACACTATAACTAGTAGATCATCACATGACAATGTATACTTAATAACATTAATAATGGTAATATTATGAATCTTTTAATTTTATTTACCTTGTGGTGTGACCCAATATGCTTATAATAGTTTGGTTTATGGACTGATAATATTTGTGCTTTCCACATGTATACTAAATCTAATCTTAATGGTTAAAAAAAAATGGTTTCATATAACAACCATCTGTTTATATTTGATAATTTTTTGGATTAAACTACATGCATTTTTTTCATCATCAATGTTTTGAATCATACTTCATGATACATCAAAATGAAATATTCATAGAGAAGAAGTGAGAGGATAGTAGCAAACTGAAAAGACTAAATATATGCATGGAAAGGATTCTATATTATGCCTCAAACATAAATATATACATGTGTAGATGTAGGTTTTTAATCATGATCTTGATGCAATTTATGTTTAAGGATAGATCTTTATTTTATTTTTTCTTCTTATTTTGAGGTATTTTTTGATTTATTTATATATTTATATGTAGTTAAGAATTAACCTATGATATTTATGTAATTATTATTATATTATAATTATTTAAAAGATTATTATATTTATCTTGTTTTCCTCTAATCGATTTTAGTATAAACCTTCTTGCATTATTCTATACATTTTTTCCTCTTCTTATAGACATACAATTCTATAAAATAATTATTAAATAAACTATTTAACCCATATTATATAGTTGTTGATCTTATTTTTTCCTCTTTTTGTTTTCTCATTTGGGCCACTTTATATGTGGTTATTTAATTTATTTAGTTTTAGGTCAATTTATTCTTCTCCCCCTTTCTAGGTTTTAGAAGGAAAGAATATTTTTTTAGAAGAAACGTTAATGATGAAAAAATTGCACATAGTTTAATTTAGAAATTTTTGTCTCTAACCATATGTTTGTAAATCAACCCTTTTCATTGTGGTTAACAAAACAATACTACAATCCATTAGATTCCACTTTACATATAATTCTATGTATAATTCTAAAATTGAATCTTAAGTTTAATCTTGACATCACTATCAAACACAATATATGGGACACTTGCCAATATGAATGCTACAAAAAAATCAATGGCAATATTGTCTCGTTCAAACCATTTTAATTTTAAGCCATAAGTATATTAATTCTAGTCACTAATGGATCCAAAATGAAAAAGAAGAGTTGTGCCCTCATACGAGGCCCAATACTAGGTCCTCGATTTCAATTGCTATAAGTATCATATACACATTGTATGCTAGTTGGAAATGCTTTCAATTGGTTTAAACCACATACCACATTAATAGCAATTAGTAACCATAAAAAGATTTTTTTTATCATTCCTAACAGTATACGACTAGATGTATGGACTTTTTATTGATGAATAAAGAACATAAATCTAATTAAATATCAATAAGTTTTTAAAGACACACTTTCTCCCTTGTATGAGGCATTAGAAAACTATAAGAATTTTCAAATATTATTCACACAAAAAGAGCATGAGGGGAATTTGTCAAGTGCTATTTGAAATCATCCAAGAGAGATTTTGTGCATAAATTATTCATTACTGCTACTACATAAGTTTAGTTAAGGTTGTGATGCTAGGAATAGAATTTGTCATTACATCATGTGACATAATTTTCATTTCTATTATTTCATAATGGATGTACAAACCCTCTTCCAAAACTCCAATTTGATCACAATATGAAGGATGCTAGTTACATGTGCTTAAAAGTTTCTAAAACCCTTTTTAACATACCACTTTTGTAACTTACCTTGCTACTTGGGCTCTCAAAGAGGTCATATTTCTATGCCTCGACATTTTATCAAAGAAATTACTTTCCTTGTCTAGGCTTCTAGAATTTGCGTACAAGTGACTTTGAGCATGTGAAGTGAGTCAAAACTTAACCCAACATTTCTAACAACATAAATTGCTGAGATATTCATAATACAATATAAAATGACATGCACAAAGCACATAGAATGTTTGACAAATTATCTTTAAGGAATATGGAGGCAGGTACATGGCAAGTGAAAGATTTAATAAAAGCCCCCAAGAAAATGTTGATGCCTGCATATAAGCATGAATCCACCTAGATTAATTACCTGAAATTTCATAAATGAATAATTTCAAATTAAACACTACTTTAAGAAAGCAATGTAGAAGAATATACTTAAACATCGTTTGACTATCTTTTGTCTCCCTCCTCTATTTTTATAATTACCCACTTTGACCCCCTTTTCTTTAAAGATCTTTGAATTAATTTATTATTATGTAAAGGATTGAAAGATCTTCTAATTAATTAATTATTATTTTGTCAAACATCTTTCAATTAACTATTTATTATTATTATGTCCACGCAATGTCTAGCATAAAGTGGGCTACAAGGGAGATGTGAAAACTCTCTCTGCACAAACATGGCTACAATGGACAAGCCTTTTAAGGATGTTAAGTGGCTGAGCTCGTTCCTAGTACAGAAAAGCCAAAATTGTTGACAGGATAAATGACATATGCAAAGGAAATCCTCATACTTCTGTCCATTATCTGCCACTAAAGTTAACCTCAATATCTGTCCCCTTCCAATCCAACTTCTCCACTAAAGTTAACCTCAATATTTGTCCCAGCCCAATATCTGCCACTAAAATTAACCTCAATATCTGTCTCAGTCCAATATCTGCCACTAAAATTAACCTCAATATCTGTCTCAGTCCAATATCTGCCACTAAAATTAACCTCAATATCTGTCCTCCATTCTGTTCCATTCCTATGGAGGAGATGTTTTTGGCTTGAATATGTTTTCTTACACAAAAAGTAAATCACTTCTTTTATTCTGTCTTAATCCAATTTTCAATCCCAAGTTCTTTATATGAAAGTTGTATTAATATCAACGACTGTGAATTTAAACTGAGAAAGGAAAAGTAGTTTGATTACACCATGCACAATGGCCTGTCAGTTATCAAGTTCAGTGACATTTCTATCATTGTTGAAGACACAAGACCACTCTATAGGAAAAGCTTTTTCTCTGGTTCAATTATCTTTCAAAGCTTTTTCTGTGGTTCAATTATCTTTCACAAAAACTGTGGGGTGGCAGAATTTTATAGAGTACGTTGCACTGGGCTATCATTTGGATGAAAGTGGAAGATCTTGAACAGTTTCTGAGTTGTACTAAGCCATTTAAAGATAATGATGTTAATGTTCACTAAGATTGTGAATGCATGTTATGTAATATGCACTATGCGCTTGCATTCCACTTAAATAATAGTGGATATTATTATCACATAAGGCTGTCTGCCACCTCATTACAATTACGAGGAAAATATGGGATTGTAATAAATATTGTTTGATCTTTACAGATTTAAGTGTTGTATGACGAGGAGTTGCTGTCATTGTAATATAATTCTCGAGTTGTTTTTGTCATTATAATATAATTTTAATATAATTATTATAGATATTTCGAATATATTGATTGATAAGATCATTGAACGATTAAATATAAGTTAATTTAGTATAATATTTGATTCGATGTATATTTGGTCTTTAGGGTAATTGAGTTCTATAAAATCGAGGAGCTAATTGGGAGTATGTTTATTTATAGTGTTTTTTATTCTTTCAATTGATTGTACCCATTGTAACATGTATCAATTATAAAGAATATATTTTTATGTTTGTAATTCTGTTATTTTTGGTTTACTGATTTATTATGCTCTAGCATATGTTGTATTTTCCCATGAGCTAAAATGTATAGTCTTATCCAGAGGGAAAATAATTTTTTGTTTTGGGTATATATATCAATTTGGGTAGATTGATCTCTTTTAAGGGGTTGAGTAGACTGTGATGTTTTGTATCGATCATTGTTACAAATTTTCTATGTTGTAGAAGGGGGACGACAAACGGTATTTATATCTAATAATTATTCTTGATTCCAAAGACAAAATCATTGGTGGAGTAGTTGGGAAGAAGCCAAAAATGAATGAACATTAAGTTTGGCTGACGGGCAAGTCTAACATGAAACTCTTGTCTTGGAACATTTATTGACAAGATTGCACATATATGTGCTTTGGGGATTTCATAACACAATAAAGTGAAAAGGTGTGGGTGTTTTCCCATGTGGGTTTCTAGATTTGGCCAGAGTCCACTTTATCCTCTTGTGGTTTGCATGGTTGGGGTGGTTGTTAATGAGAGTGTCAAGATTATGGAGATAGATGAGAACTTCATTTATGATACATTAGATTGGTGGCCTCCTAAGAAGTGTGATTATGGTAGATGCAGTTGAACTTAGTCTTCCATTGTCATTTTGGTTAGAATTTATTTATTTCATTGCTATTGCTATTATATTGTGAGTTTAATGAGCATTCTTAATAATAGAAACATCCATATTTTATATTGCTTGGGAGCAAAATTAAAATAACAATTCTAATAGAAACAATTTCGTTTGTGTCTGTTCCATATTTATGACTGATCTTACATATCAATGGAAGTGGCAATTTTATTTTAAGAATTACCAAGATTTATTATTGGTAGACACATTGTTGTCAGATATTCCTAAGAAATATTGATTGTGTGTGATATTATTTTTGAGCTCTTGAAAATCCAAGTTTTGTAAAATTTATACAAGGTATGCATTTGCACTCCTTACATTTTGACTATGTATTGTTGTACATTATCTTCTATAATGTTTGTAGCTATGTGAATTTGCACAAACAACACATTGTAGAAAATAATGTATTTTTAGACATGGAGGGGAGAGATATTTCATTTTTTATCATTTTGAAATTAACTAGTTATTCATAAATTATTTACAAAGAAATCTTAGCCAATGTGAAATCATAGTGCTTGAATGCAACTTTTGCACAACTCAAAGATAGAGAAGACTAGTTGAAAATCTATATTTCATGACCATAAAATGGGGTTGTGTTCCTTATATTTCCATAAAATCCATTCAAATTTGTACCTTATTAGGCCGCATAATTTATTTTTTTATTATTAATTTATGCAAATAAATTCTCTAGACAGGGAAAAAACCAAATTTATAGGCACAAGACAATATGCCCCTCCATTTTCAAGATGACCAATAGTGTGGTTTTAACTCTTTTTCAAGCTCAAAATATGATTGGGCTTCCACCTTGCTGATAACTGGCATGCCTTGCGGCAGTTGAGCCTCCTTTCGCTTTTCACTTTAAGAACTCCACACCTTGGACACATGGCGTGCAGGTGGGATTCACTAAGGAATTCCCCCTCTTTCCCTGAAGAATTTCTATGGTGTCAACATGCAAACCCTCCATAGCAATCACTTTGAAGAATAAAAGATTATATAGATATCACACGAGGCCACCACGTGGCACCTTTATACCCTTTATGAGAAGAAGAGTCTATATTCTTGCTAGAAAATGTGCAATGATGACGCATGGCTCACTCAAATGAGATGATAAGAAGAAATTATTAAAGTCCACGAGCTACTTAGAATGAGGTCAAAACCAAAAGAAAAAGTTTGTGGAGCATTTCAAGAACGATGAATAAATTTGCAATGAAAGAGAATTTCAATGAAAGATCTCGACCTTGAGTTGTGTGATACTAATCTACAATATCCATAAGATATATTCAAGTGCACTGATCTTGCCAAGGCAGGTCACCTTTGGTATATCATGACAATAACATCTACATCAACATCATCAATTGAACTAGCATAGTTGATTTTCATTCATCCAATAGTTAGTGAAAACTATTCTAATGGTGCTTTTCATCCAATAGTTAGTGAAAACTATTCTAATGGTGCTTTGGAAAAGTACTATGATGAAAACATATTCTTGGGTGTCATGTGTAAAATAAATTAACTATATGCAACTAGGATTATGTTGTCTCATTCATTACAATATTTGTATTAACATTGCTATCTATCCAATCCATATCATTTCCATTCATCTTTCCTATCTACCTTGATCTTGATAAAGACTAGTGGCATATACTTAAAAACATTCTTTTGACAAAATCTTAACATGACCATCCTTTTTCATACCACATACCATCTAAGGTCATGCAATCACCTACATAGCCCTATCCAACCCCTTAGCCTAGGTAAAACATGTTATACAATTGTAAGATAGTCCTTGTAAGTCAAATATGTTATCAACTCAATTCTATAATAGTCATCCTCCCCATCCTTCACATATCCATTTCCATCACATTAGTCTGCTCATCCATTCATAGTCTCCCATACCTTGTTAGACATTAGGGACAAGTGATTACATCTTGATTTGAAATAAATATTAATATATATCTTCTAGCTCACTGAGTGATCTAGGTAGCTTCCATGGAAAATAATATTTGGATTATTTCTATCATCTCATGAATGAAATTTTATATCAAAATATCCTCTAGCACCCACAATTTAAACCATTCCAATCAATATCATATTTCCATATAATCTACCATGATATCCAAACCATCTAATAGTTTCTATTCCTAGCCTTACTACAAATATTGATACATTTTTTTATCCAAACTATTATCATCAAGATGTATCATTCCCAATCATCATGTTATTCTTATTGTTATAAACACAATCCTCATGTTTTTTTATCATCAATAATGTTATCATTATCATGAATCAATAAATCAATCAATTTTAGCTTGGCTACATATAGGATCCTAAGTATTCTTTGGCATCCCTCCACACCCATATCTATCATTATTATTATCTTAATCATTTCATCATTATCATTCCATCATTATTATCATTGTTATTGTTAAAATTATCATCTTCCCTCCAACAATAAACCAATCAAACAATAAACATGTGCTTCAATATCCACAAACATACACACTTAGAAACACTATTCTTTTATGTCAAATCAAGAACTAAACATCAACCTCGATAACCTACAATTATCTAATAATTTTTAAAACATCAAACTTTCTTATTTCATCCATCATTTTCCTTTGTGGGATGCATCCTTCCCCACATCAAGCATAGTCATTATCCATTTATCATATTAGCAACTTGGCAAGAGATTATACTATTGTTTGATTTTGCTTCTAGCTTAATTAGGTAACTTATTATTGTGTTTTACATTTAAACATTAAAAGATACATCATTTTTCTGCTAAATTTCATTAATGTGCATAAAGGATATTGTCAAAACAGATTGCATTATTCAAGTGTTGCAATTGCATACAAATAAGGAGAATCAACAAGTATTGTAAATGTAATCTTTATTGATGATCATAAGTGTATAATGTCCCTCACAAGCTGAGGGACTGACTAGTCTAATGCTTATGAAGAAAAGACTACGCTTACAGATAAACAAAAAATAAATGCACATAAAATGAAAAGGGACCCATCATTGCCTAGTGGAATGATGAATCATGTTGGCCTTGTCCTACATCATCTCGGTCTTCCTCGTTTGTCTTGCTTTTGTTTGATGCTCTCCTTGCTGCTCCTAGGATTCTTGCATCTAAAAAAAGAGTGTTGTTCTAGAGCAATGAAAGGCCACTAATCAAAATATGTGTAGAACATCCATCAACATGTAATTTGATGTCCATAAGCATTAAAATAGATAGCATACCATAAGTGTTGAGGAAAACAAGAAAAGAGTAATCAAACACACCTATGATATGCTTTGTTTATCTAACTTGTTTGTTCCTTGTGCAGATTTAGGACAAGTCTTTGTTACTATTATGATTTAGCTAATTACAACATATGGAGTAAAATGTGGCTCCCATGAGGGTTGAGCCCAACATGCTACCATCTTGTGTCTTAGGAGGGATAGGAAATTGAGCAACTTGATCAAATCAATGATAATCATATTCTTGATGCATTCAATCAATATGGAATCACACCAATTGATCAACTTTCATTATCGGATTCAAAAGATGCAACAAATAATGTGAACTGTCAAGAAAGTTACCCTTCATCTTTTCACAATGAATCAATCAATAGGCTGCCATCATGCCAAAAAGGGCAGTACTTTGCTGATATATCTTTCAATCTTCTTAAGTGGATCCAAGATCCATTTTATTAAAGAAGCAAATGATTTATGTGAGCATTGAAGACAAATGCATCAAGTTCAATTATAGATACATCAAGTTCAATTATGCATTCATCATAAATAATGGAGGAGCTATCAAGTCCTACCTGAAACCATCATGAGTTATATGGAGTAGCCTAAGGCGAACAAATGAATGAAGGGAAGCCTTTGATAAGGCTTTGATTGGTAATCATGTTAAGCACAATCAATTCCATGCAAAAGGAAACTCAATCTTAAAATGACAGTGGCTATTTGGTATAATGGTAGAATGTAGTGGGACTCATAGCATTGTTTATAGTCATATATGGAAGACATCATGCACCTGGTGTATGTTCTCAAATCATTATAGTAGACTTTGAACAATGAAGGAAAGCAACATGCAAAGCCTATGACCTATACAAATTATTCAGTGACGGTCAAGCACAGTCTCAGGATTGCCTTATGAACATAGTGGACAATCCATAGGAGCAAGTGTATTTTCATGTCACAAGAGACAAAAGTAAGGTAAACACTTCGTTGACTTCACAAACACTCTTATCTAGCTTTTGTTCAATGTGGATTCCATGCACAATGCTAGTCGTTTCCAAGAACTAGTTGTAAAGTGATGTAAAAGCACAATCAATGCCATCAAGGGGTAGTAAAGAAGTTCAGATATAAACTACCAAATCATACCTCAAACTGGAGAGGCAAGGCCCAATCAAGATGCAGAGACAAGTATGACAGTATTTTTGAATGCACGGTGAGATTGAGGCATAAAAATAGATATTTAATGTGAAAGTAACTTGTTTAAATAATGAAAATGTAGTGTTACAACAACATGAAGGATGGTCACAGATCTATGTATAAAGATATGCTTTCTAAGTAACAACAAAGGATGCCAATAAGTGATTTTAAATGTCCAAGTATAGCATTGAAATAGTGATCTTCAAAAGGGAAATTCAACATAATTTGCAGACCATGATAAAGGGATGCTAGTGCATAAACAATGAAAAGGGTTATGGAGAAAAAAAGAGTGATCAAGAGACATTGTTTAACAGAGGTCAAAGCAATCACAAAAGATAGTGCTGAATACATGGTAGACAATGATAAAACTCATGTGAAGGTTGGTATCTTCATAGTGGCATAGTCATATAGTGATGGAGTCAATAGTATGATAGGCTTGTGAAAGAGAAAGCAACAACATGGTGATTTGACAATGAATGAGTTGAGTAGGGGAAGAATTATTCAAGTTCAATCTTGATCTTACATCAATCACAATAGCATATCTTAGTACAGCCATGAAAGTGTGAAGAGTTAACACATGATATAGTAATCATAGGGGATATTGTTAGGGATGCATAAAATAAAAACCCTTGAGCTTCATAAAATAGAGGATTCTTGTTTCCTTCTTCAAAACATAGAGAGTATTGAGCATTTGAAAGGGCACTGGTTTTGACAACCCAAAACAACCACAATAAATAAAGCTTGTAAACCCTCAAGATAGGGTTTCATGATCAAAATGAAATTGTATTTCCTGCAAACAATGAAACCTATGGCCATGGAGTACAACAGTCTTCTTTATTTGCATATGCCAAGTGAATAATGTAGAGTAAGGAAGAAATACACAAAAATGTTTATTTTTTGCTTACAAAGATTGAGCATAGAAGAATAAAAAGCATTGCACATACAATATTTCCTCTTTTCTATAGCAGGAAATTGAATCAAAACAAAAAATATTGTACAAGAAATGATTTATATAGCATTCCCATTTTCTCTATGAGCAAAAAATAGAGCTCGAAGTGGCCATTTGCATCCACTGACAAAGAAAAATGCATTAGAAAATTAGAATAGTTGTGGCCAAAACCCTACAAGTGAAAGGAGAATGTGAGAGAAAGCTTACCCAACAGACTCAACCTTGTCTGCATGAAGGTGCTCGAATATTCCAGCTTGAACCTCGGTGTCCATGGTGGCTGAGAGTTCTTCATAGGCAGCTGAGAGTTCTCCACAAAATTGACTTGAAGCGAATAGGGTTGAAATCAAAGGAGTTATTTTTTTTGAGATTAGGGTTTTTACCCTAATTTTCTTGGCTGACCACACATGCATTTTTTCCTTTCTTTAAAGTTTGCAATACATCTAATGCATACCGTGGGCTTGGAATTAAGTTCTATGCATTAGGAAATTTTTTCCTTATGTGCATTTCAAGCTTAGGAAATTTTTGCCTTGTATCACATTTTGAAGATCAACCATGTGCCTTGGTGATTCTTGTGCCTCTTTGAAAACTGATAAGTCCTCAAGACTTACATGATGCATAGGTCGAACCATTGATTTTTTTGCATTTATTTGAAAATATGAGATGTTGACCAAGTGATATGGTTTTGAGATGCAGTAAATAGGGGTGAGTTAAATTTTATCAATTGCCTTGGGAGTTTTGAGTTGGCTTAAATGCTTTCACAAGCATTTGGAGTGATTGGTGATTTATTATCATTTTTGCATTTATTCAATTGTAAAACATTACTTAAGTAATTTGTAAATCACTTTATTTAATGTTATTTATAATGCAAATGTTGATTTAATCCAAGAAGGTGGTGGGGCCTCTTATTTTTCATTGTGTTTGAAATGTAAAATAGTTTGATTAGGTGATGTTATTATGAATCACTTTCAAATTATTATTTTAAATGAAAAATAGAGTCTTGTGCTTTTGCAAAAGCACTAAAGGTGTGGGTCAAATGGATTGAAAACATGTGTGGGAAAAGGTGATGACTTTCCAACATGGAGAAAGTGTGGGAGGTTGTATTTGACTGATTTTGAAGGGGATAGACCTTTTGGAGGAAATTTTTGTCATGCTTTTGGTATGGTTGGGTTAGAGCTTGACTTTTCTACATTTGAAGGAATTTTGGAGGAGTTTTGGAAGGTTCTTTTTTGGCCTTTATGTTGCATCCGACTAGGGTTTCTAGAAGGACATGTGTGAGCAGTTGTTTCAAAATTGCTTAAGTATCTTCAAACTTAAGTTTTAGGCAGTTCTTTTCTTTCATTTTGCAGGCATTGTAGCTTACTTTGGAGCTTTTTCCAAGCAGAGGATAGCATTGTAACTTAGATTTGCAGACTTATGCACTAATGTAACACCTTTTGATTAATAACACCCTTTAGGATTCCCATAGGGGGAGGTAGGCTGTGGAGGCAACACTGGTGTTCTTGTATGGTATAGTATTGTGTGTTGCCTTTGTCTAGAGGTTGTTGGTTTTTCCTAGGAAACCCTGTTACTATCTCCTAGCATGGGGGTGGGCCTTCAGGTACCACTTGGTTGGGTGGAATGTGCACCTTACACCGTTGGGTTCCCATTTCATGTTCGTGATGGCGAGATCTTCTAGATTGGAGAGCTCGCATGTACTAGTTTCTTTGTACTATTTCTTATGTTCTTTTGTATCAGTTGGATACTTTGTATATGTACTACTCATTTGTATTCGAGGAGGATTCTTGTATCAATGTAATTGTAATATTATTGTATGATCTTCCTCATTTTGAAAATGAGCTTTGTAACTGCTATATTGAATAAATGCAATATATGAATGATTCATTAATGTACTTTGTATCTTATGTGATGAGTTTAATGTTTTTGGATCTATGTTCTTTATAGTATGAGTTTAATTTTATATGTTATGGTTAGTTCACTTTTGTAAGTTATGGGATTCAAATGTAAGTGTTGTCACGTACCTTAGAGGATGTATGTATTAAGTGTAGCTCACTTTACTTGTTATTAATTACACTTTAATTTTTTTTTTGTTATACTTCCATTGTGTTTGCGTCGTCCTCTAGGGTTAGGTGGTGGGGCGTTACAAAAATCATAGTGCTTGAATGCAACTTTTACACAACTCAAAGATAGAAGACTAGTTGAAAATCTATATTTCATGACCATTAAATGAGATTGGATTCCTTATATTTCCATAAAATCTATTCAAATTTGTACCTTATTAGGCCACATAATTTCATTTTTTATTATTAATTTATGCAAATGAATTCTCTAGACAAGAAAATACCAAATTTATAGGCACAAGATAATAGAAAATGCATCAATTACCAAACCCTCATGCCAAGATTTTACACATGAACATTAAAGTAGTCTATGAACATATTTAGTTTCAATAAGAAAATATTGAGAAAAAATCCCAATAATTTAGTACTCATATGTGTCAATATGAAATTTACTAGTTTTTTTAAAAATAAGAAAACTAATTACAATTCAATACTGATATATAATTGTTATTAGAAAGGTTTTAAGAGGCCCATTTTTATTTTAGATGTCCTAAAGTAGTTTTAATTTTCTCCTTTCAAAGAAGAAGCTGCAATTTTTATTTATTTATATCTTTTTAAATTTAAATTAGGCGGGATATTGTTGCTAGTTTCTGAGGACTATTATAAATTTTTTATTGGTTTGCTAGATACAAATTATAAGAAATTATGGTAAGAAAAGATGAACTATCAAGAATTCATACTATCTATAAATTATTATTAAATTAAATGGGCTTGTTTATTATTGGATTTACAAAACTATTATGACATGATTGAATGGAAGACTAAATAATTTAGTCTCTTTTGTGATAAATATTAATGAAAACCAATGTATATGTATAAATATAATCATAATGTTATACAATATAATTATGGTCTCAAATTTTAATATATGAATTTTCATAGGTTCAAATAGACCATAGTAACACTCAAATTCATCTACATATACATAGTTTATCCATACTACTACCTTGTGTTCTTCTAGGAAATCATTTATTTTTGTCACATCCCCCAAAAAACTAAATTCTAAGACACCCTTAGTCCTAATGTAATTTCAACTAGGGTAGGGGGCTTGCCAACTATGATGTTTTTTATGGTCTTTGTGTGTAAATAATTAAGGTAATTTTCATTAATGAATTTGGGGCATTTTACTTTACATGGAATTTAGATATATCACATTGATTATTATTTCATTTTTTTTAATCAAACACATATGAATACATTTATGATTAACCTATATTAAATTTTATCTATTGAAATTTGTGAAAGAAATAATTGTCAATTTTGTCGGTGCTAAGATCTAAGGTGTTGTAGATTATATGGTTCTATCTTTGAGAAAATTTATATTGCTAAAATGATATACACCCACTTAAGTGTACGCCTAATCTAGGTTAGAGGTTCAACGAAGGGTAAGAATCCTATATGTAAATAAACACTTAGCAATGGTCTCATAGTCTAAATAAATTGAATTTGAAGGACTTTCCAATCTATATTTCTAGTAACTAAATGACTATTTATGCATTATATTATCTTTGATCCACCCTAGTTGGTGATTATGGTATATACCTATATTAGCATCAAAGCATTAATCTAATTTAAAAATCCTTTAGTTATCTATCATATTGTCATAACCCAATTTTATTGCATATTTATTATAATATGGTAAATGGAATTATTGAAGAAATTCAATATATATTAATGAAAATTTTCAAAATTTTCAAAATAGATTGAAAGAAGTTGGCTAATGTTGACTATGAGATATTTTGAATTTATCTTATACGTTATCAAGAATTGAACGTTATTGATAAATTTTGCAAGTGCAAGTGTGTGCAGTTGCAGGGTGATAGGTTGAAGGACGAGAGCATGGTTGAAGTAGGATTGTTTAGTTGGATCGAATGGTAAGCCAGATGGAATCTAGGTGCACACACCACAAATGAGATGATATTTTCATTTAAAATTCATGTAGGAATTATATTAAGTTGTCTGAAATGACTCAATGATTGAAAAGATGCATTGTGAAATAAAATTTCATGGAAATTTATATTTGAAAAGAAAAGGTCAATTTTGAGCTTGTGTTATGAATTTAGAGGAAAACAAAAGTGTGATTTGGTATGTGAACGAATTTGTAAATCTCAATTATGCATTTTATATCATTTTGAAATGAAAATGAAAGGCCATTTTTATTTAAATGATAGATATGCACATGAAAAAAATTATACATGAATGCAAATATATGTATGTATATAGATAAACACACAAATATATATATATATATATATGTATGTATGTATGTATGTATGTATGTATGTATGTATGTATGTATGTATGTATGTATCTATAAGTGTACATATATAAATACATACATACATATATATATGTGTGTGTGTTGAGAACATACATATGTGTGAACAAGTCTATATATATATACATATAAATATATATATATATATATAGTGGGCTTGAAACCAATAATTATCATTATCAGATAGATGAAATTTAATCGATATTATGAATAAATCCCATGATGGACGTGGTCTTCCATCGATATAATGGAAAAAATTCAAATTTAGAATGGGGCGACAATACATTTAATGCCCATTATCATTTTTGAAAAAAGCCCTTAGTGGAGGTGTGGTAAAAAAATGTAGGAAAGATACTATTCTTAAAGGGGGATATTAATTCCATCAAGTAGTGAACTAGGGTAGAACGAAGCTTGTGGGAAAAAGCTAAAGAAAATTTCCTTGTTGTAGAGGTAAACACTACTTTTTCATTTAAAAGTATATTTTTTATTGGTGTTTACAGCTAGCATCACTTTTACTATGATCCACCAAATTATCACATTCTTTTTTATTTTATAAACTATGCTATTGAACCCTTATGTTGTTGGTACAAAACATAATGCATGGCTCAGTTGTTTCTTTTTATTGTTCCTTACTTTTGGTTTTTTCGAGCATGTAAAGCCTACAACTTCATATGACTGAATGTATATGTATTTCTTGTAAGGATGGTGTCGCTGACCCTGTGTTAAGATTGCATGTAAATTTTATTGTTAGATAAGCCCATCATAGGGCTATCGGGAAATCTTGATAGGCCTGTGATTGGGGGCGATGTGAGATATATTGTCGCCACCCCTTTGGGGTAGGCTGAAGCCAATGCAAAGGTATTCAAAGTATAACCATTCCATTCTTAATTTCTTGTCAATCCAATGGATTCCCATTTGGGTTGACGCCATCATCTTTGAACTCGCATTGAAAAGATATCCAATGCTATTGTTTCTCATCATTGAAGGTGACGAAGGGATACAATGCTCATATTGCATTTTTCTTTATATATATGCCACTGTTGATTCTTATAGATGCAAGAATACTGTTAGGTTGCAAAGACCTTGTGTAGCTATCATCGCCTAATCCATAAAGGATATAAGATGAACACTAAGATTCTTTCTTCCCTTGTTACGTGTAAGAAAACGTTCATTGAACAATACCTGTGTCATCTTGGGGTGACTGTACCAAACCGGGGGTAGGCCTAAGCCACGACCTCGTCCCTCTATTTTGTGTAGCAATCAACTATTGTAGAATGTTTAAGAATCATAGATGTAAATAAATGTAAAAGTATGTATAAGGGTTTCAACCTGAACTTGATTAAGTATGTTTCTTGGGTTTTTATTATTTAATTGATATCGACTAACGGTTAGCATACCGTTCAATAACTTTAAATTCTTTCCAAAATATGGTATTAGCTTCATTTTTACAATTCTTATAAGAAATCTTATATACAAATGTTTAGAATAATTAAGCTTAAAAAATGAGGCAATGGAACTTGAAGCTGCAACCATAAACCATTGTTGGAAAAAAAATTATGTTGTCATAAAATGTAACTATCTAGCTGGAAACAACATAGAATCATTGTAAACAGAGAATAATATCTTGAAAATGAAATTTTTTGCCATAAATTGAACTGTTTGAGCATTGTATATTGTAATTCAGGGAATGTTTTATTGAAAATGACATTGTTTTATTGAAAATGACATTGTTTTGTTGAGAATTCAACTACATATACATAGTTTATCCATACTACTACCTTGTCTTCTTCTAGGAAATCATTTATCTTTGTGTCACATCCCCCAAAAAACTAAATTTTGAGACACCCTTAGTCCCAATGTAATTTCAACTAGGGTAGGGGGCTTGCCAACTATGATGTTTTTTATGGTCTTTGTGTGTAAATAATTTTAAGGTAATTTTCATTGATGAATTTGGGGCATTTTACTTTACATGGACTTTAGATATATCACATTGATTATTATTTCATGTTTTTTAATCAAACACATATGAATACATTTATGATTAACCTATATTAAATTTTATCTATTGAAATTTGTGAAAGAAATAATTGTTAATTTTGTCGGTGCTAAGATCTAAGGTGTTGTAGATTATATGGTTCTATCTTTCAGAAATTTTATATTGCTAAAATGATATACACCCACCCAAGTGTATGACTAATCTAGGTTAGATGTTCAACAAAGGGTAAGAACCCTATATACAAATAGACACTTAGCAATGCTCTCATAGTCTAAATAAATTGAATTTGATGGTGTAAGGGGGAAAAATAAGAATAAAGAAAACACCAATGAATTGATCAAATCAAACAAAGCAAAAGTATAAATTCCAACAATACTCATGAAATAAACTGTAAAACAATGAATTCAATCAATAAAGGTAAGCATAAGTAAGAAACAATGAATGAATTCACGAAATACAATTATACCATCCCATGTTGAAGTGTAATTCATATTGATGTTGGATTGTGTTTGAATCAATATAAAGCCTCCATTGTTGTTGCAAAAGATTCAAAGTGTGTGTTAATGGTGATCAAAGATGTGTGTATTTTCTCTCAATAATTCAAATGTCAATTCAACATGACCTCTTTGCACAAATTCTCTAGATTCTTCGATATTTTTTGAGAAGGAAGAAGGTTATTTTATAGATTTTTCAGGTTTTAGATGAACGATCGAGATTCAATAGTGAAAATCACAATCAACGGTTGAGCACCATTGAGAGGAAATAGATTGGTTAGTTAACTTCTCTAATTGATCCAATTAATGATTTTAATTAGATAATTAGTGAGATTAATTGGAATGATTGATGGGATTGAAGAGGTTAGATTGAGTGGTTAGTGGGATTGAAGAAATAAAATTGAGTGGTTAGTGGGGTTGAAGAAATCCGTGGGATTGGGAAATAGATTAAGAAATCAATGAGCATGGTTTATTCAATCAAGATTTGTGAATATGTATTACTTAATTTAATAATTAATTAATATTGGAGATGAACAGGCAAGTTGCATTTGACTTTGACAAATAAAGATATATTTATTTGTTGACCATTTTGAGTGATTTGAATAATTCATTTAATTATTCAAATTTAAAGAAGAGAAAGTGGTTTAATTAAATTATCAATGATAATAATTTAATTGATTTAGCTGAATAGGGTATATTAGTGACAATTAAATAATTGATGTTTATTTAATTAATCAGGAAGAATAAGGTTAAATTAGGATATTTAATAAATAAATGAGATTTATTTAATTAGTCAAAAATGATGATTGAGGAAAAATTAATTAAGTAATGTTAAATCACTTAATTATTAGAGAATATAAAATTTGATAATAATTAAATAATCATGTATTATCCAATCATTTAGGGAGGAAGGGTGAAAGTTAGTTAAATAGTGTTGTTCGCTAGTCAGGAAAATTTAGGGTATTTACATTTTGCCCCTCTTTGATATAATGTGATTTTGAGCATTGCATCAAAGAAAATTCAAAAATTCCTGCTCAGGAGTTGCCTTGGTATGCCCTGATGATGATGGGATAGCATGGTGCCCCCTTGAGAAATTTGGTGAAAATTCTAGATAATGAGCCAATTTTTTTGACAAGCTAATGTGATGCATTTAAGTGCAAGGAATGACAAAAGAAATGTTGAGTAGAAGAAAATATTAATAAGATTTAGAGGATAGAAGAAATTGGATGATTGATGATATGTAAAACATGATGAGTTTTCTTTTGCTTCATGGAGACTAAGTAATTTTTAGCAATCCTTATTAATGTAGCAAATAGATATGATGCACTAGGGTATTTGACGAAGGTGCTAACTCGAGACATGAAATATCACACACAAAACCAGAGAATATTATTGTATTTAGAATAATGAAATTCTTACATGTAGAGGATCCTAAATCCTTGAGTTCTGCCATACATGCCCTTACAAAAGATTATAGAAGTTCCCTTTTCTCAGTATGCACTCTTTTCCCCAAAAAGCTGCCCAAAAATTAGAAACTAGCCCATAAATAACTCCTTTTCGGTTTGGAGCCAAAAATGAAATTTGAATTATGAGTTTAGTGGTTTGGCATCAAAAATACAATTTGAAATCTTAAAAATTTAAAACTGTTATTCAAAATAGCATACCTGAAAAAAATGCACCAACTTCCCCGAGCTATAACTTTGATCCGGGACTTGCCGTGGATGTCTGTTTGAACTGCTAAAGGTCTCAAAGAAGAAAGCTAAGAACCTGGGCTTACCATTTCAATAATGTATTAGGCCCAGAGGACTATTGTAGTGCCTCAAACTGGAGTTAAAGATTTTAGGAAAGAAACCAGTCTGAATAACTTTAAACCAGAATGATCTTGACCGATTCTTCGCCATGCGCGATGGTTCTAAAGCTCCCATATTTTTTTCTCCTCGTATTTCTCAAATTCAAACTACAAAATAGAAAATTGAGCAAAAACAGAAAGTAGTTTTGTGTTGGGGAATTTTTATTCGATGAAAAGTGGTATCCAAAAATGCAAAAACATCTACAAAAAGGAAAGATAAAGGAAAACATATTTTTGGGTGATGCAGGATTACCCTTACACCACTGGATGCTCCTGTATCAATATTAATGACCAAGGCGGCTTTGTATATATTATGTGGAATTTGATTTTGCAAACAAGGTGTATTCTGGCTCATACCAAATACATAAACCTTACATTAGAGTTTATGGGTTATAAGTTCAATGCATTTTAGACCAGTGCACAGAGAGGTATGAGGGACCAAACATGCAAGGCCACTTGAGTTGGTTGAAAATAATTCCACACACATAAGGAAAGTATTCGCCATGGTAGTATTGCAAAAAAATCCAACAAACAGAGCTCAAACAAAAATCGATGATCAATTCCCCATTCCTTCTTCTAGAAATCCTTAATGGACATCCTAAAGAGATCCTGAGAATGAGACAATAAGATAAATCAAAAAGATAAGATCATAAAAAGATAAACAATTTATAAGTAGGAGGTATTTTCCACAGCATGTCAAATTATGATATTACTATCAGGATTCAACCGTGTAGTTTACGAGTCAAACTCATTGACCCATGTGTAGTTTAATCATGAAACATGGGTCAATGAGTTTGACTCATAAACTACACGGTTGAATCCTGATAGCAATATCATAATAAAGATAAAACAATGTTGTTGTATCACTTTCCATGATTGTTTTGATGTTTTAGGATTATCCATTGATGATGTCTATTGTAGGAATGATTTATCCATTAAGACATATGTCAGGATGTTGATGATGATTTTCAAAAACCAGGGTAGTTAACATTTAGGAAATGTTTTAGTCTAGCAATGATCTAATCGTTTCATTTCTTTGCTTCAAAGTTTTGTCTTTTGATGTTTTCTTTGTTTGTTGATTGCATTGTCAAAGGTTGAAGGTGATGATTGTTTATTATGCATGGAAAGTTTATTGCGGATAGGTGACCATGGAGAGAGGACTTTTAAGATTTTTTGAATTATTTGATGCTATTTTTTTGTTGTTTTCAAGAGATTTAGAGACAATTAGGGGGAGCTAAAGGGATTGACCTAGTGCCTCGAGGGTTGATCAAAGATTAGACTTGCCTACATGATGAACGTAGAGACATCGTAGTTCGACTATATTGAGTGACACTGTTTTTGGAGTTTTTTAACTTTTACTGATGTTTTTGGATTTTGATAAGATATTTGAATGTTTTTTATTTTTTCAACCAAGTTTTAAAGACCAAGAGGGACACCTAAAGGGGACTATCCTAGGGCCTTGGGGGCTCATTGATGATGGCCTTTCCTATGTGCAAGCTCAAAGACAATGTAGTTTGACTTATTTTGAATCAATTGTGGCTTGTTCGGAGATCTGACTTGCAATGTTTTTAGGATTTTTGATGTTTTATGACTTTTTTTTGGATTTTAACATTTTTCTGGATGTTTTTGATTTTGTTTTTGATCATATGAATGATAAAGAGTTATCAATATGTAGGGATACCAATAGTATTTTGAGATCTTGTTGATAGCCAGGCTAAAATCAATTGATTTGATTGAGTAATTTTTGATAATGATAACATTATTGAGGATACACAATAATGCAAAGATAGTGTTGTCATGGTAGGAACAACACAAGGATTGGGAAAGATACATCCTATGAAGATGATTGATTGATTGGATAATGATTGATCAAGATTCGTAGCCAGGCTAGGAACAAGATTGTCAAATGTTTTGATACCACATTGAAGTGTCAACAAGATGCCACTAATATGGATTGTTTGAATTGTTTGGACAATGCCTAGGTTACAACGTGAGCTAGAAGACATAGATCAAGATTTATTCTGAAGCAAGATGTAAGTACTTGCTGCCAATGTCTAGTAATGTCGAGAATAGATTATCTTGTGATAGGATAACATGTTTGGATAGAGTATGCCCCTTTGGATAATGCCTCATGGCTCAGATAATGCTAGATAGGATAGGATCAATGATAGTGACCCATGTCAAGATGTTTTCCATAAGCAAGTGTAAAGTGTACACCAAACCTTTTTCAAGATCAAGATAAGTTGGATTAGGATAAAAATGGGTTGGATGAATGGTTCATGGATTTACTATGGATAATATGGATGGACGATGGATGGAATGTTGGATTTATTATGGATAGGATGAGATGCTTCTACTTGAAATGGAGCATGTGGATTCTTGATTCTACTCATGATGCCTACTTTCTAGGTTTTCATCATGGTACTTGTCCAAAGTGCCACTGTAGTGTTTTCAATGGAGGATGACTTTTTCTTGACTATTTTCTTTATTTTTTTTATTTTTAAAAATATTTTATGCTCATGTTGAACCACTTGGTGGTGTTGATGTAGACAATTTTTTTTGGACTATTTTCTTGTTTTATTTATTTTTTGAAATATTTTATGCTAATGTTGAACCACCTAGTGGTGTTGATGTAGATATTGTTGGGGATAATATAGGTGTTGTTGCTATCACAATGTTGCATGATATCTCGTAGATGAGTTGTTCGATGCATACGCAGCACCGAATGTAAACCCACACCATATCTCTTTGTTGATAGCAGAGTTAACCTTACCTTGATACACACATCGTGATAGGGTGCCCTTAGAGTCCTTATGATAAATATTTTCTGCCAACACATGGTCAATGTGAGATTTGGATATCATGGATGGTGAAATACGTTGGGGGATATGAGATGCAGATAGTGGAAATTTTTAGGATAGTAGTG
>VDFB02256132.1:243576418-243613734 GCA_007258455.2 Sequoia sempervirens | reverse complement strand
ATTATCCGTCGGCATCGTTCCTCCTCGCCCACTTTCTCTCCTCTCCTCTTCTTCTCTCACCTGCTACAGTGAAACTGACCAAGGTAATTTTTAACATTACCTTTTTAACCCCTTCCTCCCAAAAGGTATTTTTTACCTTTTATTTAACTTTTTATTCCTCCCACTAATCCCAAACTTCCCGAGGCTACCATTTGCGAACCATACGTCGGATCACTTCCTTTCAAAAGCCAAAATTGCTTAGTTTTCCGAGCCCTATCCAACGGTGTCCTTCTTTTCTTCCTATCGAGAGGTCGCCCGAAGATCCCTTTTTCCTCCCCGCTCGCCCTCTCAAAGGGGAATACCCTCTTACCATTCCTCCATTCATTCAGCCTGGTCATTGGGGCATCATCAGCCTTTTCCACGCTAGGGGCATCACCATCTGTCACCTCTTGTCTTATTCGCATTTTATTTTTCTTCGAAACATTGTTATCCTAACAATATTTCGAAGAGGGGCAAAATGTAGACATCTAAATTTAATCACTTCCATATGCTTAAATTTACTGCCTTCCCCTCTATCGTATTAATATTAATTTATTAAATTAATATTACACCTTTTGTCTCATATCGGTAAAGTATTTAATTTAATAATTAATACTTTGTCTTTCACCTTATTCCTCTCTAAATTAAATAAATACGCTAATTTATTTAATTTAGTCATTTTCCCCCTTTTGATTTAAAATCAATTTAAAATTCCTCACTTTCTCTCTCCTTGTCACATCCTCCATAACCTTGCCCTAATCCGAATTAATTTAATTAATTCATGATTATGATGTGCATCCTCTTAATCAAGATTAATGTCACATCCTCCTACATTTGCCACTTGCCTCTAACCTTCCATTAATTAGCCTAATCCAATGTTTGCACAACCTTAACCAAGGTCATTAGCTTTTTTTTAGCACCACTTTTTGGTCAATTCTTCCATTTTTCCTTTTTGGATATTGACTCTCCTTCCCATGAGAATTTTTAATTCTCATTTATTTATCCCATGTCTCTCTCCTCCCTATGTGAATTTTTAATTCGCATTCCATTCTTCCAAGGCTTCTAGAACCTTGGACTTGTCACAATCTCCACATGTGACCAAGTCCCACCTTTGTGGAGCCCACCTTTTATCCTCTAGATCATCCTAGGAATGTGAATTTTTAATTCACATTTTGTATCACCTTTCCTTTTCCCATGTAGATTTTTGAGGAATTCCAAAATTCCTCAAATGTCCCTTTCACTCCCACTTGGGGACAAGGAATCCCTTTTTAAAGAAATCTCCTCACTCCCCAAGGTGCATGTCCTTTCTCCACCTCATGTACCTTCTTGACACCTCACCTCCACCTCATATCCCCTTGTCCACTTCACCCTCCACATGTCAAGATGTGAGGGCTTGTGGGTTCTCAACCCACCATAGCCCTTCATCTTGGCCTTGTTGGAGCAATCTTGACTGTTGAATTCTCTAGAGAATTCAAAATCTCCTATAAATACCCCCTCCCCAAGGGCATTTTCAACACTTAGCCATTTGATAACTACATGCTGCCAATTTGCATTCTCAATCATTTACCATCATCTAGCTATCTACTCTAATCATTTTTCACATTCAATCTTGCATTTAGTCACTCAAGAAATCATCTAAGAAGCACACAAAATCATCCCAAGTAAGGGCCAATCAAGGAGACATCAACAGTAAGGAAGGTGAAATCATTTGTATCTTGTCTTGTCCATTTTCCTTCTTGTTATATCACTCTTTTGGCTAATCTTGAAGTGTCATTAGTCTTTTATCACATGAATTTTTAAGTTATTTTGCACGTTAGAGTAGGGTAAAACATTAAGGTTCACACATGGTATAAGAATCCTTACATGCAAAAGCTACATTCCTATCCATCTAGCAGTTATATTTGGTTATGGTTCTCAAGTACCATACATTTAGTATGAAGTATACTATTTAGTTCTTAAATAGTCTATTGGACCTTTTAACAAATAACTTTTTGTTATTTTGTAACGTTAGGAAGCCCACTCTTAACAATTTCTAATTACCTCACATAGACAATTGAATGAATAAACTTTTTAAAAGAAAAAGTGATATCTCATTCTTCTTAATCTTCAAGAATATAAATATTATAGAACAATTCCATTGTTTGGAAAAAGGATAGATACAATTAACTTATCTCTATAAGTTATTGACATTTGAGATATCTAGGTTGAGTTTTGATTATATGGGAAAAACAGGTTTTGAATGGACCTGAAACCATTTACAATAGGTTTTGAATGGACCCGAAACCATTAATAAGAAGGTTTTGATAGGGAACAAAACCCACACAAAAAGAATGAGCTGCACAAGGATACAACAAACACAACCAACAACAAACCAAAATAAGTTACTAAAAGAATGACATGATAACCTAGATCTGCATAAATCAGAGAAGGTTTTAATGGGAACCTTAAACCCAACAAAAATATTTATAGGGGAGCATGAACTCAATAACCACCTAAGATGGCCAAGTAACCATGATCCTGTAATAGCTAGACTACAACAAAACACTTATCAACAACACCCCTCGAAACCAAACTCCCCACCTCAATAGGAGAGTTAAAATTTAGAGAAAACACTGAAGAGCCCTAACAATCACATAGCACCAATCAACCCAACACACCAACCCAACCTCCACCTCAATAGGAGGGGGATAACCTCTATAGGAGAGGATGAAATGAGTACCTAAACCATAGAAAATAAAACTTCCCACCTAATCCACAATACACCTCTCCACCTCAATAGAAGAGGGCTCCACCTCCAAAGGAGCAATCTCCACCTCCAAAGAAGACCAAAATTGTAAAAACCAAAGGGAAGTAGCTACACCCATAGAAAGGGACAACAAAGCATCCTTTGGCATAGTGGTAAATTGGAATACCAATGAAAAAGTAGAGCACTCCTCAACTAGCAACCATGATAGAAGATACAACTGAGCCAAAAACCAATATATTTAAAGGATCTCAACACTTAGAACAAACACACTCCCATCTTGTAACACAAATAATAGAACCCAAAAGGGGGAGAGCATAAAGAACATCAAACAAGATTGGCAGTCTGAGAGAAAACCACCCAATAGAGCATAACAAGAAACCATGGCAACCACAACAACCACCAACCAATTTAGCCTTCCAAGCAACATAACCAAAAAAAATGAGGAAAAAGAACCACTCCCGTAAGGCCATCCTAAACACCTAGCACCAAGAGAAACACTCTCCATAGGGAACAAAAAGAGAGACATCACTACAACAAAGCAAGATCTAGATAGGAGCAACCTCATTCCCAAGAAAAACAACCAGCACCAATGGACAAACAATGGGACCCTAAAGGAGAAGGAAAAGGCAAGGAAATCCTCCCAGTAGAGAGAGAGAGCAGGCAAGACAATGAAGAACAACTTCCAACCCTACATGCTAGTTAGGGTTTGAAACATGCCAAAAACTATCCACGGATAACTCCACCAAAGGAAAACCAATGACCTTAACCTACAACAAATGAATCTCCCAAACAGAGGCACTGAAGCCCAAAAAGGGCTAGAGAGAGCTAAGAAAACCTGCAGACGAAAAGAGAAGAGAGTAGGCACAACAAGTAAAATCAACTTCCAACCCAACATACTAGTCAAGGTTTGAGAAATGGCCAACACTCTCCCCAAACAACCCTTTAGCAGGAACCCCAAATACCAACCCCAGTGCCACACAAGCAGTCACAAAATACCACTATCCAAAGACCAACCCTTGCCTAGCATAGAGCCAAATAAGCACGAGAGACATCGGGCACAACGAAAAGAGAAAACATAGAGGAGAGAGTCCACACAAGGAGCCATTCCTTGAACAGAGGAACAACTTGGACCAAAGATAAAATGCCCGAGAAAAAGGCCCCAAGTCGCTAGCAAAAGCAACATAGGAAGCACCAAGCTAGAGGACCAAAAGAAAGGCATCCCCCTGAGGAACAAAAACTAGCCAGAGTGCCACTACATCAACCAGAAAGTGACCCCTCCAACTCCTCTGCCTTCCTCATCTACATCATCATCGTCTCCTTCCCCGCCCTCGTCCTCCTCAGATTTCAAAAATTTCCCTCTGCTCCCACTTCTTCCCAACACCATGACTAATGAAAATGTAGGTTCCTACAAACACCATAGCTATCTAGGTTGAGTTGGTTCTACCATAGGTATTAAGAATTAGGACCCATATAGTGTATGTACATTATTAATATAAATTGAGCTTATATAAATGATTTCCTTTGCTAACTATATGATCAATTTCATTTTTTCTTGGGAAAAAAATATTGTTAGAAAAGAATAGACACTATCAATGCTAAAATTTATTTATATCCTACAAAAATATCACAACTCAAATTTGTCAGAGGTTCATACACATAAATTCTAATAGAATTCCTAGTCTTCCTTTTTTTGGACATACATTGATAACGCCCACACTTAGTCATGTATTTTCACAATTCCATGTGGAAATAAAAGATTGTGAGCAACAATGTAGGGTTCTATATAAGAGTTTTCAACATTAAATTTTTTAAATGGGGTAAATAATCTTTTAGGGGTTGCTATTCCATTGATATAACCAAAAGAAACAATATGATGTGGTTCATTGAAAATTGAAAAATTCGACATATTTCTCATACTCCTATAAATGAACATAATAAATAAAATATTATTGGAACTTGTGCTGAATTTCAAAATTAGGCTTGGAGTTTTTACTTCAAATATTTTACTAACATTTGTGACATCCTCATCATCACAAGCATTAAATTAATATCATGATTAGAGTTGATTTATTTTAAGATGTAAGATATAAGGAGTTAAATTTTACTAATAATGTTTTAGTTGCATTCATATGTTTTTAGTAACAATAATTGCACAAGTAAATTCCAATGAACCTTCATTGTTTAATAAAATTATTAAAGAGAATCCTAGTTAAAATTTTGGGTTGAAATTCTTAGGACTTTTATTGAGAGTACTTGGTTCCAATGATTTGGAGTTTTTAGTTCATATATTATATAGAGAAAATTTCAAAATAGTTTGCTACAAGTTTCTTTGGGCTTGTTGGCCTTCTACTTTAGCTTGAAATTTTATATCTTATTCACATAATCATAATTTAGATGTGCATCTCAACCTATTCATTGGGAAGTGAATTCATTAATCTCAAGGCTATCAAATTATAGTGATGATTGTAGAATTTGTTAGTGTGCATAAATTTGAGTTGAGTTGTGGCCTCCTAAGTTGTTGGCTTGTAGCAACAATGAGAAGTGTAAATGAAAGGTTTTTTCCTAACTCAACTCTATAATATTATGGTCCTAAATAATTTTAAAAATTAGATATGTATTTATGACTCATTATCCCATTTCAATATCATATTCTACAATTGAAGATTTATGACTCGTGTTAAATTTAATACAACTATTATAATACTATTATGTTACACTGGTTCCCTATGAATATAGTGGTTCACATAGTTCTCTCTTTTTTGCATGTCCCTCTTGCTTCCTTTCTATCTAGTTGCATATTATTGTTTATCCTTAATACCAACATTTTTGGTGTATTTTTTGGTATTGGAAATTCCTTCCTAATGTTTGTGAAAATAATCATTTTTCTAGTTTTGGCGGTTACTATATTTAAACAAATTATTAGTGAGAAAAGATAGCTCTTGATGGTTTTGAAGGGAAAACATTTTGGTAGTTGGTATATATATTTGCTACAAGTATTTTCTTAAATTTCCTTACCACATTTTATAATATAGGGACACAAATGGGTGTCTCTAAAAATGACTTGATTTGACATCAAGCCGTATTAAGTTTTTATGTAGTACGAATTATGTTGTTATTAGACATTAGGCTCAACTTGGAATGAGGTAAATTCCTTTTATAATCTTGATACCACAATATATAGTGAAGAAAGTTTTATTTGGGAGTATTGCTACCATATTTTACATGATTTAACTTTAGTATACATAAATTGCATAAATTTTGCATATTTATTCTTAGTGATGCTTAAATAGAATTCCTATTTTAGATGTAAAGAAAATTTCTACATGTCTTATATTAGTGGGCCCATTTATATTGCAATATTATGGTACACATCAAATAGGTTTCATGTTCGCACCATTTATCCTAGCTTGGCTAATATGCATTAGTGTCATTTGTCTCTACAATATGAATTATGGGTATAATTATCTTTTATATTACCAATAATAATAAAGTTTTGTTTGTATGCCTAACTTCTCTAAACAAAATAAATATATGCATTCGCCTTGCATCATACTCCATGAATTCCTTATACTTTTTTTGACATTTTCTCCCCAAACTAGTCAATCATAAAATTAGAGACACATATTTTATTGCTAAAGTAAATTTACTTTGTTGAATACAATATAATTTTTATATAAACTATGTAGCATATTTTTCCATCACTATTTGAATCACATCATAATATGAAATATAAAAATGCATTAAACTATTCAATGGACAAATAATCAATGACAAATTTACAAATATTCATATTTTTTTATTGGAAAAAATTATCTTTGACATTTAAAATTAGTTGATAATTATTATCTAGACAATGAGTCTTTGCACATAGTCTAATTTCTGCAAAGTTATTCAATGTTAAAAAATATGTCAAGTATATTGATGTCATCCTATCTAAGGATAAAGCCAAATTTTATCAATGCACTTGATTTTGTACAAACCTAAATATGCTCATGTCCATAACTAAACATGACATAGTCGTAAATTGAGTCCATCTCCTTTATAATATCCATACATTTAGTGTCCATGACTTGGGAATAACAGTTTAATTGAATCAGCATCATTTTTTTCTAACATACAATGTTAGAAGATATGAAAAATTTCACATTTGGTAGCAAAGTATTCATACACAAATAGAGTATGTTTAAATCAAACTTACCCCAACCTCCATGCAAGAATACATGAGTGGTAGGTTTTAAATTAGGCTAAAACATCTATGAATAACTTATAACTGAAGTTTTCATATAAGATAATGTCTAAGAACATATTGTGACATTCATATGTAAACACTAGTAAACATAACTCTTACGAAAAAACACATAAAATATCTGAACAATCAAAATATCATTTCTAAATGATAAATTAGAAATAACAATTACATTGAATTTGAGATTCCCACCTTAAAAAACTAAAAAAATATGGTTAAAAAAAAAAAAAAAACAAATCACCTTCATCGTATAAATCTAAAGAACATATATTTTAAACAGAAAAGTAATTTACTTGTACCAGTAATTTATGGCGTCTGTTTATAAATGGGCATATCCAACTTCTGTGTCAACACAGATTTCAACTTCCAGAAGAAATCTAATCCCAATCCCTTTAAATAAAGAGTTGTTCAATCAAACTGTTGTTGTAAGGTTAATGACAGTTTGTACTTCGTTAAGAATCCAATTTCAAAGTGTATTCGAACTTATCTTCTTTGTCAATCTAAAAAAATAAAAGCAGCTTGATTGCACCATTGATATTGACCGGTTACCAGGACAACTTCATAAGAAAAGCTTTTTAGCTCCTTTAATTCTCATTCACATAAAACCTGTCGGATGGGAGAATTTTATACAGTTTTAGGTTGTACATGGACAATTTCAGTCCAAATTATTTAAAGATATTGATGTGAATGTTTACTAAGATTATAATTGTTTTATAGGTTTTTTATTTTGTTTTTGATTAGGGGAGTTGTCAAATTTTAAAATATAGGACGTTTTAGGTGATATTTATATATGATAATATACATTGTCATTGTCAATTAGATATGTTACATATATTTTTGTGAAGTACGAGTTGATATTTTCGAATCATAATGAAATGAACTAATTGATTAGATTTAGTACTTGATTTAGATCGGTTTTACCTCACTCTATTTGCTAGTGTATGGTTTTTATTTCATTTGATTAGGTTGTTAGGTATTTTCCTACATGTAGTTTTATCTTGCTTGGACTTGTCTTGGAGTGAGTAATATGGATTGGGTTGTAAGTGATTGTCATAGGAGGTGATCTTTTTTTTTTGATATTATTGAGATACACTTCCTATTTGTTGTAATTTTTACCTTCTCTCTCACATATTCAATATATGTATTCACTCACTTGCATTTATGGCATATGGCATGCATTTGAGTTTATGCATTTAACTTTTCATATCTACTATATCATCTCTATTTGTATTTTATCTCTTGCTTAATTTAAATAACTCTATTCTCCTATTTCAATGGAATGTTTTAATATAATTATATAGCTCAACATGTGTCAGACTATTGTGCAAATTTTGGCTCCTTCCCTAATTCTCATCTATCATCATTTACTCTCACCTTAACACATTTGCACACATTAAAAATTATTCCTATTCCATTTGCATGTGTTTCTATATATTCAACTCTTTTTTAGTCCATAATTCTGGGTACCTAATCTTTTCCTCAAAATTATGGATTCTTTGTCTTAGGTCAATCCCCTAATACCTAAGTTCTCTCATGCAAGACACAAAAATAACTCCAATTTCCAAAAGGAAGCAAGGTATGCATAAACTCTTCCTACATCAATCTAAAGAGGAGAGAGTTCAAAAATTCTTCCAAACTTTAACAATTATAATATAGAAACGCACAAAGCATAGAGAATAGAGTAAAAACATAATCACTATAGATACCTACAAAAAAACAACACACGATAACACCAAATTTACATGGGGAAAACCCTTTTAGGAGAAAATTTCCACACTCCAAAAGCACAACCCAATGTATTCACTATAAACAAAATGGTTACGATAAAATCTTAGAGCCAATCTCTTTTAGGAGTCACAAGTGTTGTTACAATTCTAGAATAAATCCGATAGCATAATGATACCTATAAAATTTAATCTCATGACAACTTCCTACACTAATATTGAAATGAGGGTTATGTAATTTTTTTAGATATTTACAATAGTTGCAAAAAATAAACACAAATAAACATGAATACCACTCATACCACAACACAGATTTACATGGAAAAAATACCCACACTCCAAAAGCTACATTAATGAGATGGAGAGAGTATGAGGAATTTAATGTTTGCATCAATGGTTGCGTTTTTAAAGCATAAAATGGTGCTAGGAGAAGGTTGAATAGTGCAATATGGAATTCCATGGCTTGATAAAAATATCTAGAAATATTAAAAAATGCTACATTATTCTTAGACTATATTTAAAGTCATGCATATAGAGCTATGCATATTACTAAACAACAATAATATAAATTTATAAATAACAAAGAAAAGAAAGATGACTTATTATTGGTCCAATTTGAATACCATTGCACTCAACTTTCATTTTTTAGAAAAAATATTAGTCTAGAACTATAAATATATGTAAACAAGAAATCCTTTTAAGCTTTATTGGAATTTCTAATTCTTTAGGGTATTTCAAAATACCAAATAAATGAACACTGCATTAAAAAAATTTAATGCATTGCAAAAGGATAATAACATGATATGATGTAAGAAGAATGAGTCAATCCGTGGTATAAGAATCCTTACATACAAAAGCTACATTCCTATCCATCTAGTAGTTGTTATATTTGGTTATGGTTCTCAAGTACCATACATTTAATATGAAGTATACTATTTAGTGCTTATATAGTCTATTGAACCTTTTACCAAATAACTAATTGTTATTTTGTAAACTTAGGAAGTCCAATCTTAACAATTTCTAAGTACCTCACATAGACAATTGAATGAATAAACTTCTGCAAAAGAAAAAGTGATATCTCATTCTTCTTAATCTTCAAGAATATAAATATTATAGAACAATGTCATTGTTTTGCAAAAGGATAGATATAGTAAACTTATCTCTATATTTTATTGAAATTTGAGCTATCTAGGTTGAGTTGGTTCTATCATAGGTATTAAGAGTTAAGACCCATATAGTGTATGCACATTATTAATATAAATTGAGCTTATATAAATGATTTCCTTTTGCTAATTATATGATCAATTTCATTTTTTTTGGAAAAAAATATTGCTAGAAAATAAGACACTATCAATGCTAAAATATATTTATATGCTACAAAAATATCACAACTCAAATTTGTGAGAGGTTCGTACACATAAATTCTAATAGAATTCCTATTCTTCCTTTTTTTCGACATACATTGATAACATCCACACTTAGTCATGTATTTTCATAATTCCATGTGGAAATAAAAGATTGTGAGCAACAATGTAGGGTTCTATATAATATTTTCAACATTAAATGTTTTAAATGTGGTAAATCATCTTTTAGGGGTTGCTATTCCATTGATATAACCAAAAGAAACAATATCATGTGGCTCATTGAAAACCGTCTAGCTTTTTACCATACCCTCAAAATTCTTGAAGAAAAATTCGACATATTTCTCATACTCCTATTAATGAAAATAATAAATAAATTATTATTGGTACTTGTGTTGAATTTCAAAATTAGGCTTGGAGTTTTTACCTCAAATATTTTACTAACAATTGTGACATCCTCATCATCACAAGAATTAAATTAATATCATGATTAGAGTTGATTTATTTTCAGATGTAAGATATAAGGAGTTAAATTTTACTAATGTTTTAGTTGCATTCATATGCTTTTAGATACAATAATTCCACAAGTAAATGTCAATGAACCTTCATTGTTTAATAAAATTATTAAAGAGAATCTTAGTTAAAATTTTGGGTTGAAATTCTTAGGACTTTTATTGAAAGTACTTGGTTCCAATGATTTGGAGTTTTTACTTCATATATTATATAGAGAATTTTTTAAAATAGTTTGCTACAAGTTTCTTTGGGCTTGTTGGCCTTTCTACTTTAGCTTGAAATTTTATATCTTATTAACATAATCATAATTTAGGTATGTATCTCAACCTATTTATTAGGAAGTGAATTCATTAATCTTGTGTCTATCAAATTTTAGTGATAATTGTAGAATTTGTTAGTGTGCATAAAATTTGAGTTGATTTGTGGCCTCCTAAGTTGTTGGCTTGTAGCAACAATGAGAAGTGTAAATAAAAGGTTTTTTATAACTCAACTCTATAATATTATGGTCCTAAATAATTTTAAAAATTAGATATGTATTTAGGACTTATTATCCCATTTCAATATCATATTCTACAATTGGAGATTTATGACTCATGTTCAATGTAATACAACTATTATAGTACTATTATGTTACATTGGTTCCCTATGAATATAATGGTTCACATAGTTCTCTCTTTTTTGCATGTCCCTCTTGCTTCCTTTCTATCTAGTTGCATATTATTGTTTATCCTTAATACCAATATTTTTGGTGTAATTTTTGGTATTGGAAATTCCTTCCTAATGTTTGTGAAAACAATTATTTTTCTAGTTTGAGCGGTTATTATATTTAAACAAATTATTAGTGAGAAAGATAACTCTTGATGGTTTTGAAGGGAAATTTTTTTGGTAGTTGGTATATATATTTTCTACAAGTATTTTCTTAAATTTCATTACCACATTTTATAATATAGGGACACAAATGACTGTCTCTAAAAATGGTTTGATTTGACATTGATCTGTATTAGGTTTGTATGTAGTACGAATTATGTTGTTATTAGACATTAGGCTAACTTGGAAGGAGGTAAATGCCTTTTATAATCTTAATACTACAATATATAGTCAAGAAAGTTTTATTCGAGAGTATTATTACCATATAAATTATATGATTTAACTTTAGTATACATAACTTGAATAAATTTTGTACATTTATTCTTGAAGATGTTTAAATAGAATTCCTATTTTAGATGTAATGAAAATTACTACATGTCTTATATTAGTGGGCCCATTTGTACTACAACATTATGGTACACATTAGGTAGGTTTCATGTTCACACCATTTGTCCTAGCTTGGCTAATATGCATTAGTGTCATTTGTCTCTACAATATGAATTATGGGTATAATTATCTTTTATATTACCAATAATAATAAAGTTTTGTTTGTATACCTAACTTCTCTGAACAAAATGAATATATGCATTCTCCTTGCATCATACTCCATGAATTCCTTATACTTTTTTCGACATTTTCTCCCCAAACTAGTCAATCATAAAATTAGAGACACATATTTTATTGCTAAAGTAAATTTACTTTGTTGAATGCAATATAATTTTTATATAAACTATGTAGCATATTTTTACATCACTATTTGAATCACATCATAATATGAAATATAAAAATGCATTAAACTATTCAATGGACAAATAATCAATGACAATTTTACACCTCACCCATGCACAAAAGTGGTGAATAGTCAATTTTTTTATTGGAAATTTTTTTTTTTGATGTTTAAAATTAGTTGATAATTATTATCTAGACAATGAGTCTTTGCATGTAGTTTAGTTTTTGCAAAGTTATTTAATGTTAATTTTTTTTGTCAAGTATGTTGATATCATCCTATCTAAGGATAAATTCGATTTTTTTCAATGAGCTCAAATTTGTACGAAACCAAAGATGTTCATGTCCATAACTAAACATGAAATAGTTGCAAATTGAGTCCATCTCATTTATAATATCCATACATGTAATGTCCATGACTTGGGAATAACACAGTGTAATTGAATCAACATCACTTTTTTTCAACATACAATGCTACAAGATATGAAAAATTTCACATTTGGTAGCAGAGCATTCATACACAAATAGAGTATGTTTAAATCAAACTTACCCCAACCTCTATGCACGAATAAGTGAGTGATAGGTTTTAAATTAGGCTAAAACATGTATGACTAACTCTATAACTGAAGTTTTCATAAAAGATAATGTCTAAGAAAATATTGTGACATTCATATGTGAAGACTAATAAACATAACTCTTACATATTAAAATTAGAAAGAAAACACATAGAAAATCTAAACAATCAAACATTGAATTTGAGATTCCCACCTTAAAAAACTAAAAAGTATGGTAACCAAAATAAAATAAAATAACAATCACCTTCATAATATAAATGTAAAGAACATATGTTTTAAACAGAAAAGTAATTTATGGTGTCTATTTATAAATGTGCATACCCAACTTCTGTGTCAACACAGATTTCAACTTCCAGAAGAAATCCAATCCCAATCTCTTTGAATAAAGAGTTGTTCAATCAAACTGTTGTTGTAAGGTTAATGACAGTTTGTACTTCGTTAAGAATCCAATTTCAAAGTGTATTCGAACTTATCTTCTTTGTCAATCTGAAAAAAGAAAAGTAGTTTGATATTGACCGGTTAGCAGAACAACTTTATAAGAAAAGCTTTTTAGCTCCTTTAGTTTCATTCCACAAAACCTGTCGAATGGGAAAAGTTTATACAGTTTTAGGTTGTACATGGACAATTTCAGTCGAAATTATTAAAGATATTGATGTGAATGTTTACTAAGATTATAATTGTTTTATAGGTTTTTTATTTTGTTTTTGATTAGGGGAGTTGTAGTTTTAAAATATAGGATGTTTTAGGTGATATTTATATATGATAATATACATTGTCGTTGTCAATTAGATATGTTTATATATTTTTGTGAAGTATTAGTTGATATTTTCGAATAATAATGAAATGAACTAATTGATTAGATGTAGTACTTGATTTAGACCAGTTTTACCTCACTCTATTTGTTAGTGTAGGGTTTTTATTTTATTTGATTAGGTTGCTAGGTATTTTCCTACATGTAGTTTTAACTTGCTTAGACTTGTCTTGGAGTGAGTAATATGGATGAGCTGTAAATGATTGTCATAGGAGGTGATCAATTTTTTTTTTTTTTTTATATTATTGAGATACACTTCCTATTTGTTGTATTTTTTACCTCCTCTCTCACATATTCAATATATGTATTCACTCACTTGCATTTATGGCATATGGAATGCATTTGAGTTTATGCATTTAACTTTTCATATTTACTATATCATCTCTATTCGTATTTTATCTCTTGCTTAATGTAAATAACTCTATTCTCCTATTTCAATGGAATGTTTTAATATAATTATATAGCAACATGTGTCACACTCTTGTGCAAATTTGGGCTCCTTCCCTAATTCTTGTCCATCATCATTTACTCTCACCTTAACACATTTGCACACATTAAAAATTATTCCTATTCCATTTGCATGTGTTTCTATATACTCAACTCTTTTTTAGTCCATAATTTTGGGTACCTAATCTTTGCCTCAAAATTATGCATTCCTTGTCCTAGGTCAATCCCCTAATACCTAAGTTCTCTTATGCAAGACACAAAAATAACTCCAATTTCCAAAACGAAGCAAGGTATGTAGAAAATATTCCTACACTAATCTAAAGAGGAGAGAGAGTTCAAAATTTCTTCCAAACTTTAACAATTATAATATAGAGATGCACAAATCACAGAGAATAGAGTAAAAACATAATCACTATAGATACCTGCAAAACAAACAACACACGATAACACCAAATTTATGTGGGGAAAACCCTTTTTATAGAAAATTTCCACACTCCAAAAGTACAATCCAATGTATTCACTATAAACAAAACGGTTACAATAAAATATTAGAGCCAAGCTCTTTCAAGAGTCACAAGGGTTGTTACAATTCTAGAATAAATCAGATAGCATAACGATACCTATAAAATTTAATCTCATGACAACTCCAAAATGTAACACTTATATTTATAACACCTCTTTGCATGCAACATGCAAAACTCAACATGTAAAGCACATGTACATGAAAATATTAACATACAAAATATATACACATGTAAAGCTCAACATGCAAAGCACATGCACGCAAAAAGCACATGCACATGTAAAACTTGCACTTACAATAACAACTTGCCATTTCCAACTTTGTAATCAACTTGAGTTAACTTCAAAAAATGGGACCCATAAGCCAACCATGTCACTTGTCATCCAATTATAACACCTCTCTAAGTCAACTCTCACATAGTGACATCATTAGTTACACATAATTAATTAAATAGGAAAATAAATAAAAATTAAAAAAAATCAATGCTAGGAATTATCAAAGGTTGAGACACCTTATTCCTAACATTCTCCCATTGAACACCTATCAAGAGCCAATGGAAAGAACAAGATTTTAACTACTAGGGGTTATGATACCCATAAAATCCAAACACACAGATTGAACAACCAATATGCAGGAAGAAATAAGAGATTTTTATTTTATTGGAATGAAAAAAAATAGATTACAACATTACAGAATTACATGGGATTCTTATTACTAACATCTACCAAATTTGTAGATCAGAACATTCACCCTTGGCTCTACATTCACTAGCAAGTGTTCGGCCTTTCTCCTCTGCTCCACGACCACATTACCCATCAGCTACTCCGCCCTTATCTGCTCTCTATCTCTCGCTATCTCTATATACTATATTCCTCCTTCATGTCGGCCTTTAACTCATAAGCATTCTCTTTTTTGTAGTACCACCTCGTTGTCCAATAAACACCCAGATCTTGTAGGCAGTTATCTCATCATCAGTGACTGCAATTCTTATTCTTTCATGCTAGGTAATCGTCTTCCATCCATCAATTGTTTGAAATCGTTTGGTCAATGATCATGTTGATTCACAACAACGATGTGAAATTAGCAAATAAATTCTCGCTACATTTTTCCACCTTACTCGTTCATCCATCGTCATCGGTCTACTCTCATCTTCGTCCACCCTTCCGCCATCGCAGTATCGATGGGACACTAAGACCACTCCCCGAAATGACCAGGTCTCATCGAAGGAGCATTATCGAAATGTCATCATCGCTTTATCGGCCTGTTGAAGGAACTCCTCATAACATCTCGCTAAAAACATGTTGGTATCCTCGACATATGCCTACTCACTTTGTCAAAGGGACTACGAATGTCATCCTACCGATAACTCAGAGTATCCTCAACCACTTATTGGATGTCTATAGTTCATTAGTTCATCAAAGGGACATCGAATGTCATCCTACCAATACGAAAACCTCCCTTCGATGTGAATTCCTTATGCCTATCCACTGCTACTATTAACACCATCAGTACATCAAAGGGACATGAGATAAAGTCCCATCAAAGTTTCCCTATCACACTGATGAGTATGTTGACCAATGTCAAAATTCATTCCTTCTTCATGTCGTTTGCTCCTAAGACCGAATGCTTGTAGACCACCATACTTAGCGAATTTCCATCTGATCCAACCCTTATTGAAAAGAAATAACTCAGTTTGATGCAAGATTGCTCTTTGCCCTGGATGCTCCTGCATCAGACACCTGGGAAAATTCGAAAATGTTTCATGAGTTGAACTCATAAACATTTGTAGATCCTGTGCTTGTCTTGGATCCACCTATTCACCTTATCATGTTGAATAACCTTCTATACCTGCTTCTGCAATTGGATGTCCCTTCCATCCTTCATTCTTCCCCTCTTCCTTCCTCTTTTCACATATTCCAATTCCCACCAATTGGCACTATGAAATGTTGGGAAATCATAATCATCACTTTTATCTTCTTCAATAAAATGAGGAAACTCAGGAATTACCTGTTCCCCTATCATTGTTGCAACAATCGTTTCATTTTCAATCTCCATTTTTTCCATGTGTTCCTCCTCTCCTTTATCTCTAGAAAAGTAATTCTCAACTGCAAATTCGATGTCAGTATCACAATCAAAATGCTCATACTTTCTGTCTCTCTCGTCTGTATCCTCATCAATGTCAATAACACAGTCAAAATAGTCTTCCTTTTCATCCTTCAATAAAATGTCATCAATTGATGTAAATGGAAGCTCACCATGCATTTTCTTACCTTCTTCCTCACTTACAACTACAATACCTTCATTCATCAAGGTATTCACTGTTGCAATACCTTCATCTGCACTAATCTCATTATGCTCACACAAATCAGTAACATTTTTTTTACAAAGGGAAGATTTTACCTCTTATTTCTCCACCAAAACTTTCATTATACTCCTTTTGAATGCAATCAACGTAGCTACAACTTACATTAGCAGATCTTGATCTTCATCCTTGTCCTCTTTAACTAATTTCCTAACTCCATTAACCAATCATTTTTCAGTGTTATTACATACCTTTCCTTCTTTATTCAAAGGTTTCAACTTGCGTTTGACTCCATCTTTTGTCAAATGGTAGGTATTAGCATACCCATCATGCACTACCTTCCTGCTAAACTACCAAGGTCTTCCCAATAACAAGTGAAAAAATACATAGACATAACATCACACAAATCTTCATCATGATAATCACCAATCTTAAATCTTACCAAGCATTATTCATTCACCAAAACCTTATGATCATCCTGCAACGAAGAAATTTTGTATGGATTTGGATTCCTTCTCCTTTGTAGCTGTAACTTGTTCACCATTTCTTTTGAAACAAGATTGTATGTACTACCTCCATCAATGATAACATTACAGACTTTACCTTCACACTTACATCGAGTGTGAAACATGCTCTTTCTTTGGTTTGGTTCCTTCTCCTCATTCAACAAGGCTCTTTTGATAACAAGGGACTCACCCCTTTCAACATCTTCAGAATGTGAGGACTGTCCATCTTCATCGACATAGGCAACTCGAGCATTACCTTCAAGTCTTCTATTTTTTCATCCTTGATTTTGAGGAAACTCAAAGGATTTATGTCCTTCTCCGCATTGAAAACATGTTCCACGAAAGCCTCCTCTTCCCAGTCCTTGTCCAGATCTTCCTCTACCTTTGAAATTTTGCTCATGAAACTTGTTTGAGCTTTCACCCCTTTCATCCTTATTGTCCTTAATGTATCTAATTTGTTGTTCATCCTCTTTTTGCTGCACATAACTTTTACTTTTCCCTTTCTACTTATTCTCAAATTTCCTATTCAATCTTTCTTCTACCTTCAATGCAAATTGATATGCATCCTCAATGGTGTATATTCTCACCAATGCCAACTCCTCTTGTATGCTAGGTTTCAACCCATTAGTATAATGAGCTACTTTCTCCTTACTCGCTTCAGAATGTCTTGTTATAATCAGGATCTTCTGAAATTCCTCTGTGTATTCCTTCACTGTCTTTGTTCCTTGTCTCAGATTTTGCATCTTCTTGAGCAACTCCAACTCATAATCAAGTGGAATAAACTGCTTCTTCAGTTTTACCACCATTCTTTCTCATTTAGAATTTTTATCCTTCCCTTGCCTTCCTCTTTCAAGCTGGATCTCTTTCCACCACATGCTGGCATGACCTTTTAGCTTTGTCTTTGTAAACCTCACTCTGTGAGGGTCTTCAATCTCCTCAAACTCAAAAAATTCCTCCATGTCATTGATCCAATCAATCAAATCTTCAGGATTTAGATTTCCACTAAAATTTGAAACCTCCATTTTAGGTTTCTTTCCAAGGTTGGATATCACTCTTAGCAACCTAATTTCTCCACAATCTACTTGATCTTGTTCTTCCTCTTACATTTTCTATTTAGTTTCATCCTCATTGTCATCTCTTTCTCGATGCACTTCTCTCCTGCGAACCTCTTCCTGCAAGGTTTTTAATTTCCTTCTGAGGGATTTTATTTCATCTCTAGGAGGATCTCTTCCTCCACCTCCTCTGCCTCTACCTCTACCGTGCTGGGCATGTCTAGGAGGCATCTTGATCTCAACCCACACTCACAGATCCTACTACAAACTACCTCACCTTCGACGCTTTGTTTACAGACTCAAGACAACCTTCTCTGATACTACTTGATGAAAGGTACTCCCCTTACCGACTCAATCTCACAGTAAACACATAGATTGAACAACCAATATGCAGGAAGAAACAAGAGATTTTTATTATTAATGGAATGGAAAAAAATAGATTAAAACATTACAAAATTACATGGGATTCTTATTACTAACATCTGCCAAATTTGCAGATCAGAGCATTCACCAACAAGTGTTCGACCTTTCTCCTCTGCTCCATGACCACATTACCTATTAGCTACTCCACCCTTATCTTCTCTCTATCTCTCGCTATCTCTATATACTTTATTCCTCCTTCATGTCGACCTAACTCATAAGCATTCTCTTTATTGTAGTACCGCCTTGTCGTCCAATAAACATCCATATCTTGTAGGCAAATATCTCATCATCAATGACTACAATTCTTATTCGTTTGTTCTAGGTAATCATCTTCCATCCATTGACTGTTTGAAATCGTTTGGCCAATGATCATGTTGATTCACAACAATGATGTGAAATCAACGAATAACTTCTCGCCACGTGTCGCCACCTTACTTGTTCTCCCATCATCATTGATCTACTCTCATCTTCGTCCACCCTTCTCCATCGCAGTGCTGAGGGGACACTAAGACCACTCTCCCTGAAATGAGTAGGTCTCGTCGAAGGAGCATTATCAAAATTTCATCATCACTTTATCGAACTATCGAAGGGACTCCTCATCACATCCCACCAAAAACATGTTGGTCTCCCTGACATACGCCTAATCACTTCGTCGGAGGGACTACGAACACCATCCTATCGATAACTCGAAGTATCCTCAATTGCTTGTTGGATGTCTATAGTTCTTTGGGTCATCGAAGGGACATCGAATGCCATCCCATTGATACAAAAGCCTCCCTCCAATGTGAATTCCTTGTGCCCATCCACTGTTGCTATTAATGCCATTGGCATGTCGAAGGGGCATGAGATAAGGTCCCATCAAAGTCTCCCTGTCACACCGATGAGTATGTTGACCAACACTGAAATTCATTCCATCTTCATGTTGTTTTCTCCTAAGACCCAAATGCTTGCAAACCGCCATACTTAGCGAATTTCCTTCCAATCCAACCCTTATTGAAAATAAATAACTTAGTTTGATGCAAGATTTCTCTTTTCCTTGGATGCTCCAGCATCAATTAGCCATAAAATTACTTAGGACTCCCACTTCTTGGACAATGTTTGGCCTTGTATAGGCTATATAATGCACTAAACTACCAACAAAACTTGCATAAGGTAATATGGTCATGTCCTCCATCTCAATAGGATATTTTGGACAATCCTTCATACACGGCTTCATTCCCTACAACATAGGAACACTCAATTGTCTACAAGGTACCATGTTGAATCTCTCCATTTGTTTTCTAGATTCTAATCTCCATTCCCAAGATATACATCTAGTTTCACCTAACTATTTCATTTCAAATTGTGTTGACAAATGAGACTTCAAGTTAGAAATCAAACTCTTACTATTTCCAAAAACCAACGTATCATCCACATACAATGCAATAATGACAAAGTGACCATTATCAGTTTTATAAAAAACACAATGATAGGATTTAGACCTCTCAAATCCCAAAGTCAACACAAAGGTATCAAATTTTTTTGTACGACATCCTAGGATACTATTCCAAACCATACAAAGACATCTTCAACTTGCAAACTAGAAGTTATTTACTTTCTACAATGTAATGCTTAGGTTGTGACATATAAATTTATTCCTCCAAGTCAACATGAAGGAAAGTTGTCTTTATATCCATTTTCTCAACTTCTAAATCATACGATACAACAAGTGATAACAAAAATACAATGGATGTCATCTTAGCAACAAGAGAGAATATATTAGGTCATAATCAATTCCCTCCACCTGTGAGTAACCCTTGGCAACCAACCTTGCTTTATGCCTTTAAATGCTTCCATTAGGACCAAATTTATTTCTGAACACCCATTTGCAACCAATGGGTTTACATCCATTAAGAAAAAAGTACTAGATCCCACATGTCATTTTTCTTTAATGCAACAAACTATTCTTCAATGGTTTTTATCCAAAAATCTGCATCACTCATACCCATATCCTTCCTTATGGTCCTTGGCTCATCAAAATTGTAAATCAAAGAAAAAATACAATTAGAATCCAAAAATGAATATCCAAACCTTTTAGGTGATTATCTAAACCTATCAGGTTGTCGCCTAATCCGTGTGGACATCCTCAGAGATTGAGGTTAAGGTTCTTCTTCTTCTAAACTTTGAGAGATTCTAGAGCTCACCTATCATCAAGTCCATCATGGTATTTTGGTTTAACTTTCTTAAGGTTAAGAGGAAGTTGAACCACATCTTCTTCTATTTCTCAACAGGCTGTATAATAATGGAATAAGGTTTCATCTCTATGAAAATAAACTTGTACTGTAGAGAAATTTCTTGGCCATTAGACCCAAAGCTTCTACCCTTTCACACCAACACCATAGCTGATGAAGATACACTTAACTAAAATTTTCTCCAACTTAGACCTCTTCTCCCTTGGCCTCACAAGAAAACACATGAAGATGTATCAGTGAATGATTTTTTCCCGACCACACCTCCATAGGTTTCTTCTCAACAAGTGCTAATGTAGGAGATATGTTAACCAAATAGTAGGAATTATCAGCCCAAAGATTTTGAAGGCCAACTCCACTCAACATACTCCTGTCCCTCTCCATCAATGTCATGTTCATCCTTTGTGCAACTCCATTCTGTTGAGGGGTATATGAAGTTATCTTATGCCTCTCAATCCTATGTTATTTACAAAACTTGTCAAAATATATAGAAGAGTACTCACCACCATTGTCACTCCTCAAAAACTTACTTTGTTTACCAGTCTGATTCTCACAAAAATCCTTAAAATCTTTGAACTGACTAAAGACTTTAAATTTACTCTTAAGAAAATACACCCATGTTTTGCTACTGCAATCATCTATGAAAGATACACAATATACAAACTTAGAAATCAAAGGAACATTCATGGGACCAAAACACATTAGAGTGAATTAAATATAACACCCTAGAAGACCTATGCGAAATGGAACAAAAATTAACATGATTATGGTTTCCTTATACACAATGTTCACATAAAAAAATTTGAAGATTACAATCATATGACCCCTCAATGAGGCATTTTTTTCAAGGCTCTAAGACTCTTCTCACCAATATGGCTGAGTCTCTACTTCCATAAAATTGTCTTCTCTATTATAAGTTTCATCTCCAAATCATGAGCACCCTTAGGTACCTAGAAAGCACGACCATCAGAAGTAGATGCAACACTCTTCTTCATTGTTGATTCCAATGTGAGGATGAAGAATCTAAAGTTATTTTCTTCAAAATTTTAGAAGAATTATTGCACTCAGCCATGCATGCATCCAACTAAAATAGAGTACCTATCTGAAAACCCTTAGCAAGAACCATAACTCAACTCGTTAGCTTGCATCCTCCACTTGAGAAGACAACCTACACATCCGCATCATTCAACTTACTCATTGAAAGTAGGTTTTGTGCAAAACCTAGGATATACAGTACACCATTGTTCCCCTTCACTCTACCATATGGGAATATGATATTGAATCTTCCACAATCAACTATCTTCAGGTGAGATTCATTGCCTAGGTACACCTTCCCACCATCAAATTCTTCATACTTCAAAAACCAATTTTGATGTGAGCTCATGTGGAAAGATCACTGGAGTCTATCAATAACACATCTTCTGATGCATGTGTTGCTAAGGTTGTGACAAAAGCATCACAATCATTTTCCATCTTTATCCTTCTAGATGTGCTAGCCCTCTCCTTCTTGCAACAATGCCACAAAAATACTTTGTAAAATACTCCCACTCAAAGAAGATTAGTTCAAAAAACCCTCTATCCACAATTAAAATCAAAGTTGATCAAGCTAACTAACTGAAAGGAAGCAAGGTACATGGAAATGCTTCCTACACCAATCTAAAGAGGAGAGAGTGTAAATTTTATTCTAAAAAATTTAACAGTTATAATATAGAGATGGATAAATTATAGGGAATAAAGTAATAACATAATCATTACAGATACATGCAAAAAACACAAGATAACACCAAATTTACGTGGGGAAACCCTTTTGAGAGAAAATTCCCACACTCCAAAAGCACAACCCAATGTATTCACTATAAACAAACTATACAGTCTCAAAGCGAAGCTCTTTTAAGAGTCACAAGTGTTGTTATAATTCTAGAATAAACTCAATAGCATAAAGGTACTTGTAAAATAATCTCATTACAACTCCAAAATACAACACTTATATTTATAACACCTCTTTGCATGCAACATGCAAAGCACGTGCATATGCAAAACTCAACATGCAAAGCACATGCACATGCAAAACTCAACATAAAAATCACATGCACATGAAAAAATCACACTTGTAATAGCAATTTCACATTTCCAACTTTGTTATTGACTTGAGCTAACTTCAACAAATGGGGCCATGCCAACCATGTCACTTGCCATGGAAGTCTAACACCTCTTCGAGTCAACTCTAGCATAGTGGCATTATTGCTTACACATAATTAATTAAATAAGAAAATAAATAAGCATTAAATAATCAATGCTAGGAATTATCAAAGGTTGAGACACCTTATTCCTAACAATTTATAATTGTTGACTCCTAACTTTCCTACTAGTCATTTGTAGCCAACTTGATAGAGATTAATACAACTATTCATTATGTCTTTATATTTAACAAATTCATTTATGCTTTAGACACACCAACAGAAAAGTAAGCATCATCCTAGATCATCTATGGTACACAAATCATTCAATCATAGGAACATTTTGGTTTGGAGCATTAGTTTGAATCAACATATACATTAGAATCATCTAGGAAAGTGCATGCTTGAGTTGTATTCAATCACTCACTGAAGGTTGTAAGTTAGCAAACCAAGAGGGCTGATTGAGGAGAAATTGACCCTCGCAATCCATTCACTTCCTTAATATTATCAATCCTTATGCACTAGCAACCTCAAATAGTGGGGTGGATTGAGATGCAAAATTACATAGTTTGCTAGATCAATCCCATCAAGGCAAGTTCACACATTAAACCAATTTCATGGTGTGTGGTGTTAAGCATGCACAATATAAGTCTAACCCAGACAAAATTCATTTGTTGTAAGTTTGAGAAAACAAACACATCAAAAATACCATTTTCTCAACATTGATGAACCAATTCTATGCAACATCAGCTATTATTCTTTATAACTATTCCTGAAACTAAATATCTTAATCCTCCTCATTTAGTTTCCAAATAATTATCACATATTTATCTACCACCTCTATTATTTAAATTAATTGCATATTTATATTCTGAATCTGTTAGTTCTTGAAAGTGGTGGGACGCCAGAAATAATGTTTAAGTTGGCAATAATGAAAATAAAGGAAGCGCCATGACTACCCAATTCTAAGCAGCAACAAATTATATATGAGATATTGTGTAATGGTAAGTAGTAAAATTCTAGGCATATTCACATAAAACTGAAACCTGAACAATCCTCCTTTAAAAAATAAAGGTTAGAACTTACAGTACTGTCATCTAATTCGTAGATATAAAGTTATGTTTTGTTGAGGAATTTATTATTTCTAGAAAGTGGAAAAGTTATTTTCTGTTAGAAAATATTAGATAATCATTCTAATTTATTATATTATATTTTGGAAAGTGGAAAAGTTATTTTCTGTTAGAAAATATTATATAATCAGTCTAATTGTCTTATTTTATTAAAAAAGTATTATTTTTGATAAAATAGAATCTTTTCAATTATCATGATTGACAAATTTATTATATCTTTAAAAAAATCATTATATCTCTTAACATTGAGGCTACTTGTCTATAATAAATTATTTATGGAGATATTATATATGATAAATTATTTATAGACTTCACATTTTGGAATGTCACTTTCTTATTTTTTTTTCAAAAATCTTTACATATTTTATTATTAATTCTTTTTTTTCTCTCTAATAATCACATCTTGGTTTATATTATTATTTTTTCACAATAAATAGTAAGTACTAACTTTATCGATCAAGTATCTTCCATCTAATTTTCAAGTGCTTATTTCATAACTTTTTCAACCATAGTTAAATGGCAACAAATCTATGCTACAACTCATATACTAATACTACAATAGGGTAATCCCAATCTTAGGGTCATCCATACATCCAAACCTAAACCTCGAGGGTTTATCCATAATGACCTTGCTTATGTATCCCTTCTAGAAGATTAGAGGCTTCATAGTTCACACCCTAATAATAGAGATAATTCCTCCTCTCCTCTAATATGAGATGTTTGATCTCACTTTTAAACCACAACCTTTAATTGATCGTATGCTTCTAGTGTGTTTCATAGTTATTGTATTCCAATCAAATATTAGTTTAATGCCTATATCAATATATGAATGTACACAAAACCACATAGAGACCATTTCATACAAGCATCACATGTTCATGTAGTGATTGAGTCAAGCATACATCATCTATACCTAATGGGTCTATCTCTTGCTTGTGTAACATATACATAATGTGATTAAATCTTATACAAAGTTCATAGATACACATAGGACTAACTCAAGGATTCATTACATATACATAGTATGACTAACACTTACACACATACCTAGTACACATAGTGACTAGATTACACATGTGTCACATAGACATAGTATGACTAATTCACACATACATCAAATATACAAAATGTGATAATTTATGCATGCATCACATATGCATAGTGTGACTAGCTCATGCACCCAACACATACACAATGTGAATAAATTAAACATCACATGTTCACAAAGAGATCAATTGGAAAAATGCAAGTGGTTGCAACCTTATTGTCAACATCTTCCTTTTTACCAAGCTCACTAACTAATAGTCCCTTAAGTAAATCCCAACTAGAAAGAGGAATTTCAATGCATCCCATAATATATCATGGGTTCTATACTTTTTTCCAATCTACTACCATCTATAATGAAAAGCAAGCTTCCCATACAACCTATTGTTGCCAATGAAAAATACATAAGTATAAAAATATTCACAAAACATGAGTCTATTAAATTTATAAAAGTACATATTGACTTACACATACATACTGATCAACAAAAAATAGGAAGTGGATGCATCCTATTGTGTGCATCTTCTCATTACCTAGCTCACTAATAATTAACTTTAAGTACATTCCATTGAAAAAAAGGAAATGTTAGTGCATTCCATACTCCACTATGGGTATCATCCTTATTTCAAGTTCCCACCAATGGTAATGATAAGCAACAATCCCATAATACTTGTATAGTCATCATTGACTAAGGTGTAACTATACCAACATACAACACATGAGGCCCTTAAAAATATTTTAAAAGCCTAATGAACCTTTTTATTTAATGGATATTGATGTCTATTGCCTTCATACCATTGGTGAAAGTTGATCCAACTTGGTATGGGTTAGCTCCTAGATCTATCACATGCATGTTATTGGTGAGATCTAACTAAGACATATCATACCATGGGTGGATCCTAGCATTTATCATCTCCATGTTATTGGTGATAACCAACTAAACCCTAATATATGATGATTAGATCTTAACATCCATCACCTGCACAGTACTAGTGATAGTTGGATAATTTTCTTATGTATCATATCAAGGATAGATCCTAACATCCTTTACCTCCATGATACTAGTGAAATTCAACCAATCTTTAAGATATGATAGATAGTGCCTAACATCTATCACCTACACAATATTGGTGGAAACTAGTTATGCCCAACTATATTTGACTCCATTTTGACATGTGAGGCAATCTTATAGAAAAGTACACATAATCAAGCTATCACAAGGATTCACAAAGACTAGGTAGGTCAACTTGGTTACATACCACATAAATTGATCAATAAATCTACACATAGAGTTGTAAAGGTCTTCAAGTCAAATTACCAACACATAGGGAACATCTTGAACTCACATGCATTGATCTGTCCAAACACATATACACCAACCAATATAACTTATAAAATTCTTAAATTCTATTCACTTCATTGAATTTTATTTAGACATTATTTCTTAGATACAAAAATAAACTCATAGTAGTAATATTAAATAATATACTACTTTTGAGTACCTAAAAATTGTGTATAATACCAATCATAAATATTAGCATATTATTATCTACCTAATATATACAAAGATAAAACACCATATAATATATTGTAATACTTACTTCTACTTGCATACATTTGAAAAAGAAAATCAAAGGAATTCCATCCTAAACTCATCATAGATCTAAGTATATATTCAGAGTAGGTAGATCATTTATACCTATTAAGAGTTGATCACAATATTAGATCTTAATGGGTAAATTCATCATTATTAAATAGAAAGTTAGCAAGTTTCCTTAACTCAATCTTAGTCATGCCATGGCCTATCATGCCTTTATTTCTTGGAAGGATAGATCTCATTAATTTCTTGAGGTTAACCTATATCACCCTATATTTATCTTGGAGTAAAGACATAATGCCATAGTTATCAATTAAAAAAGCTCTAATAATTTGTTTAGACCAATCTGTTGATGAGTGTTTTTTCACATCACAACACAGACAAAACATAAAGTATTTTGTCTCTCTTGAAATGAAATCTAACCTCAAAAAATTAGAAATATAACCCCAAGGCTTTGATATTCAGGTCTTGACTTTGCATAAAACAACTTAGTGGTTCAATCTAATGTTGTTCTACAAGGGGCCTTACAATCACTTAGCTAGAACTTAAAGAATGAGGGTATGAAAGATCTGAAATTGTTATGAAACACTAAGTGTGTTTCTAGATCTAAGATCTAAAAATAATACTCAACATCTGATTTTACAATATAGGTGATACTTTTCTTCCTAAAATACCTCAAAAATAAAATGCAAAAGATAGGGTGAGAAGAGATTAAGCCAAGAAAACCTAAGAACAATGACAATAATAGTTGGTACTTCAAATAGACGGATCCCTCACAAAAAAAATTCCTGCTTAATCATAGGTTAACTCGCAATGCCATAGAAACAATGCAATCTTCAAAGGAGATAAAATGTTTTCAAAATATGAACATTTATGAAAATACCCAATTATGACATAATTTAAAAAAATCCTCAAAATTGAACTAAAAAGAAAATAAGGCTTAGAATAACAATACAAATTATTTTACTATTAGAAAATAAAAATGATATGAAGCAAAGATCTATTAAATATTGAGCCTGAACGAGTAGCGGAGTTGGCTTGGGTTGTGGGTTTGCTCCCCATAGGTATTAGGTTCGACTCCAAGGCTCGGGTTTACCTGATGCACATGGTTTGCGGGCTATTGTGTGCATCCCTAGGGGACTAGTCTTGCCTCAGCTCACCCCGTAAAGGAAACGTTGGGCTGAGTCGCGGGGACACACTTGGGTTACCAAAAAAAAAAAGATCTATTAAATATCTTTACACTTCACTATTATCATAACTGAACTTGAACTAATATTGAAGAAAGGAACCATATATACATAAAGAAATAACAATCAGAATACCAAAATCCAATACTTTGCTTGTATTGATTTCAAAATACTGGTTACAACAACTCTTGTTGATCAAACCTTTACAAATGAGAGAAGACTGCCTTTTATAGACAAGGCTTACAAGATCCAAGGAAAAATCAATGGTAGAGATCATCTCAACACCAAAGGCCAATATTATATTTGCATTAAATAAATTGGAGTGTATTAAATATTGAAAACATATTCATCATCCATTTCTAACTAAATTATGTTACAAATGTACTTAGGAAATGTAAAATATAAATATAGATCCTTTTATCATTAAATAAATTTTACAAACTCCCAAAAAATTTGCAGCACAAAATTCAAAAAATGTTCCAACTGGTTATCCTCTACAAAATTTATCTGCCATTACACTTCTACCTTATGACTTTCCCTCATAGCGAATTTGAAAAAAACAACCAGGGCAGTAGTAACTTCTTTGTTTGGTGGACCAGGGACAACATGAACCTTGTAACATAATGCATCATAATCATCAAATAGTTGATGATGCAACTTCATCTAGGAAGGCTTCTAGGTGATTAAAATGTGAGATTTCACCAAAAAATGTGTAGGAGCACCTAGAAAATTTATAGACAAATCTTCTAATGGCTCCTTATGAATCAAAAACTTCCATTGTTACTTCAGTATCTCCTCATTTGACTCTACAGAATCATCTATATGTACATTTATAAGTTCATGCAAAAATTGGCTACATGCCACCAAACCTTCATTGATTTTCTCAACAATATTCTTTACTTTGGGCTCAACCTGCAACACGATCTCTCTTTGGAAATTGAGCTCGTGTAACTAATAATGAGGCTCTTTTACCAATTCTTTCTTAAAAATGCCCTCTCATTCTATCAGTTTAGTAGGAAGTATCCTTATCACCTCTACCTTTGGAAATATTTAACCATGGTATTTTTCGTAGCTAGTGCAGTCTTCAACTAGTTTCTCAACCTCTTCTTTTAGGATTAAGAAGTTATTGTGCACTTGAATGGCAGTACCAATTTCCTTATTTCCAATATCAAAAATGTGCTTTAGCCAATTTTGCATAGATTGAGCCCATGATTTTATTTTCTCCATTTTATTTACCTTGTCTTTGGACAACACCAAAGGATTTACTATCTTCCCGAGGCTATTTTGAATAGGTACTACTAGGTGTTGCATAAATGTGGTCAACTCTACTATTTGAGACTTCAACTCAAACTTTTTCACCTCATACTTATTCATACACTTCAAAATATTGGTTGTTGAGGCTTGTAGTTCATTAATCTCTTGGGCTGTATTAGCGGGACCAAGGTTTATTGTTGATACATTAAATTATTTTTCAAGATGGTGGTATTATATTTATCTAGATTGGCCAAGTGATAGCATCAATATCAATCTCTTCCTCCTCAGTCCAGTCTGGGAGTGGGATGGGTTGATTAGACACCAGTTTGTATTTATTATTTGTCAATGTCATATACCCAATCATAATCCACATACCCAAAAATATAGGTCCTGTTGGATAACCATGAAAGCACATGGAATACATGGAAGTACCCCCATAAATATCTAAACAATTTCTTAATTACATCCCAATGTACCCATACATGATTAGCCATAAAATAACTTGGGACTCCCACTACTTGGGAAATGTTTGGTCTTGTATAAAACATAACATACATTAAACTACCAACAACACTTGCATAAGGTACTCTAGTCATGTCCTCCATCTCAAAAGGAGATTTTTGGACAATACTTCATAGATAGCTTCATTCCCTACAACAAAGGAACAACCAATTATCTACAATCTTCCATGTTGAATCTATCCAACACTGAATTCATCTACTTGATTTGGCTTAACCAAAGATTTTTGTTGTATCTTCTGATCTTCATTCCCAAGATGTACCTAGGTGCACCTAAATCTTTCATTTCAAATTGTGTTGACAAATGAGACTTCAAGTTAGAAATCAAACCCTTAGGGTGATCCCACAATAATGGTTTACAATTCCGTTGAGGAAGGAAAATTGCAAAAACACTCCCATGATTTTTTTTTTTGGTTTTTAGGGGTTCACATGAACTGGGGTGTTCGTATTGATCCTGGTTTGAGTGAACCCTATTTAATGACGAGACCCACTTTTTGACAATTTTTTTAAATGAAGACAATGGAAAATTCAAAAAAAGGGGGGGGTTCACTCGAACCAAGGTCCATACAAACCCCCCTTCAAGCTAACCCCCAAGGGGGCTTTGCTTGAACTAGGGTCCATACGAACCCCCCTTTTTCGCCCTTCCCCTCTTCTTCTACCAAATCTCTGCAAAAAAATTCCTTTCAAAGCTCGGGTTGAGGATGAAAATGGAGGAGACTTCACAGACCCAATTGCATGATGGTAGTCCTCGGAATGAGCTATCCATCAAATATAATTTTAATATGTTTTGGTTTTATTATGTATTTTTTTTAGTTTTATTAAACATGGGTTTTTTATTGAAAATCAAGCTCTATGTTTTGCACATGTGGAAAAATAGTATACTATCAAAATAAAATTCTGAAAAATAGAATCCAACAATGAATATCCAAACCTTTCAGGTGAATATTCAAACCTATCAAGTTACCGCCTAATTCGTGTGGACCTCCTCAAATATTGAGGTTGATGTTCTTTTTCTTCTAAATTTTCAAAGTTGCTAGAAGTCACCTCATCATCAGGTCTATTAAGGTCTTTTAGATCAACTTTCTTAGGGTTAAGAGGAATTTGAACCACATCTTCCTTATTTTGTTTCTGAATTGGCTGTAGAATAGTGGAAGAAGGTTTCATATCTCTAAAAATAACAATTTTCTACTATAGAGAACTTTGTCCATTGGATCCCAAAGCTTGTACCCTTTCACACCAACACCATAGCCAATGAAGATACAGTTAACTGAATTGTTCTCCAACTTACACCTCTTCTCCCTTGGCACATGAGCATATGCCTCACAATCAAACAGACAAAGATATATCAATGGTAGATTTTTTCCCAACCACACCTCCATAGGTATATTCTCAACAAATTTTGATGTAGGAGATATGTTAACAAGATAGCAGGCATTGTCAATGGCTTCAACCCAAATTTTTTGTTCAAGGCCAACTCCACTCAACATACTCCTAACCCTCTCCATCAATGTCATTTTCAACCTTTTTGAAACTCCATTCTATTGAGGGGTATATGGAGTTGTCTTATGCCTCTCAATCCCATGTTCTTTACAAAACCTATGAAAATCCACAAAACAATACTCACCACCATTGTCAGTCCTCAAACACTTAATTCTTTTGCTAGTCTAATTATCACAAAAAATCCTTAATCTCTTTGAAGCAAATAAAGACTTCAAATTTACTATTGAGGAAATACACCCATATTTTTCTATTGCAATCATCTATGAAAGATACAATATTATACATAATTAGAAATCAAAGGAAAATTCATGGGACCAAACACATTGGAGTGAATTAAATCTAACACCCTAAAAAACTTATGAGAATTAGAATAAAAATTAATACGATTATGTTTTCCATATACACAATGTTCACAAAAATCAAACTGAAGATTACAATCATTTGACCCCTCAACGCGACATTTATTTTTCAGGGCTCTAAGACCCTTCTCACCAATATGGTCGAGTTTCTAGTGCCATAACATTGTCTTATGTATTGGAAGTTTCATTTCTAAAGTATGAGCACCCTTAGATACCTAGAAATCACACTCATTCAAAGTAGATGCAATATTCTTCTTCGCTATTGATTCCAATGGTGAGATGAAGACTAAAGTTATTTTCTTTGAATTGTTAGAAGAGCTATTACATTGGACCATGCATGCATCCAGCTGAAATAGAGTTCCTATTTGAACACCCTTAGTAAGCACCATAGATCCTCTCATCTTCTTGCATCCTTCACTCAAGAAGACAACATGCACCTAGGAACATCATTAAACTTAATGAAAGAAGGTTTCATGCCAAACCTAGGATATGTAGTACACCATTGATCCCCTTCAATCTACCATTTGGGAATTTGATCTTAATTCTTCCATGACCAACTATCTTCAGGTGAGAATCATCACCTAGGTACACCTTCCCACCATAAAATTCTTCATAATTTGAAAACCGATCCTGATGTGAGGTCATGTGGAAAGATGCATCAAAGTCTATCAACCACACATCTCATGATGCATGTGTTGCCAAGGCTACAAAAAAAACAACAAAATTATTTTTCATCTTTATCCTTCTAGATGTGCTAGTCATCTCCTTCCCCTAACAAGGTCACACAAATACTTTGCAACAAATTCCCACTCAAAGAAGATCGGCTAAAAAAAACCTTTACCCATTTCTAAAGTCAAGGTTGATCAAGCTCTAATACCAACTAAAAGGAAGAAAGGTACATGGAAACGCTAATTCCTACACCAATCTAAAGAGGAGAGAGTACAAATTTTCTTCCAAGCTTTAACAATTATAATATAGAGATGGATAAATTATAGAGAATAAAATAATTAAAGAATCACTATAGATACATGCAAAACAAACAACATGTAAGATAACACTAAGTTTATGTGGGGATAACCATTTCGAGAGAAAAAACCTACACTCAATAACTACAAACCAAGGTATTTATTGTAAAAAAACTAGTTACAACACAGTGCTAGAGCCAAGCTCTTTTAGGAGTCACAAGTGTTGTTACAATTTTTGAATAAATTCAGCAGCATAACAATACCTATAAAACAATCTCATTACAACTCCAAAACACAAGACTAGTATTTATAAGACCTCTTTGCGTGCAACATGCAAAGCACATGCACATGCAAAACTCAACATGCAAAGCACATGCACATGAAAAAATCACATCCGCGATAGCAACTTTCAATTCCAACTCTATCATTGACATGAGTTAACTTCAACAAATGGGCCCCGCATGCCAACCATATCATTTTCCATGCAAGTCTAACACCTCTTCAAGTCAACTCTCACATAGTGACATCATCAGTTGCACATAATTAATTAAATAGGAAAATCAATAAACATTAAATAAATAATCAATGCTAAGAATTATCAAAGGTTGAGACACCTTATTCCTAACAATTTATAATTATTGACTCCCAACTTTCTTATTGGCCATTTGTAGCCAAATTAGTAGAGATTAATACAACTATTCACTATGTCTTGACATTTAACAAATTCATTTATGCTTTAGACACACCGAGGAAAAATTAAGCATCATCCTAGATCATCTATGGTACACAAGGCATTCAATCATAGGAACATTTTGCTTTGGAGTGTTAGTATGAATCAACATATACGTTAGAATCATCTAGGAAATTGAATGCACAATATAAGTCTAACCTAGATAAAATTCATTTGTTATAAGTTTGAGAAAATGAACACATCAAAAATACCATTTTCTCAATATTAATGAACCAATTCTATGCAACATTAACTATTATTCTTTATAACTATTCCAGAAACTAAATATCTTAATCCTTCTCATTTAGTTTCCAAATAATTAGCACATATTTATCTACCACCTCTATTATTTAAATTAATTGCATATTTATATTCTGAATCTGTCAGTTCTTGAAAGTGGTGGGACGCCAGAAAAAAAGTGTTAAGTTGGCGATAATGAAAATAAAGGAAGCATACAAAAATTATCTATGAGATATTGTGATATAGAATACGAATTTTAAAGAATAAAGTTTAGAACTTACATCTAATTCGTAGATATAATCCAAACTCACTGAAATCATGAGAACAAAATTGTTAAAAATGTAATGGGCTCCTCTTGTAATCAAGTTGGTAATTTTGTTAAGGAATTTATTATTTCTAGAAAGTGGAAAAGTTATTTTCTCTTAGCAAATATTATATAATCATTGTAATTTATTAGTTTTAGAAAGTGGAAAAGTTATTTTCTGTTAGAAAATATTATATAATCAGTCTAATTGTCTTATTCTATAAAAAAAATATTATTTTCATATAATAGAATATTTTCAATTATCATAATTGACAAATTTATTATATCTTTTAAGAATCTACTATATCTCTTAACACTTGGCTACTAATCTATAATAAATTATTTATGTAGATACTAGTATATAAGAAATTATTTATAGATTTCACATTTTGGAATGTCGCATTCTTAAAAAAAAAAATTCCAAAAATCTTTACATATTTTCTTATTATTTCTTTTTTGTCTCTCTAATAATCACATCTTAGTTATTATTATTATTTTTTTACAATTTACATAGTAAGTACTAACTTTTTTGATCAAGGATCTTCCATCTAATTTTGAAGTGCTAATTTCATAACTTTTTCAATCATAGTTATGGCAATAAATCTATGCTACAACTCATATACTCACACTACAATAGGGTAATCCTAATCAAGTAGGGTCATCTCTAGATCACTACCTTAACCTTGAGGGCTTATTTATAATGACCATGCCTATGTATGTCTTCTAGAATATTAGAGGCTTCATAGTTCACACCCTAATAATAGAGAGAATTACTCAATATGAGATATTTGATCTTGCTTTTAAATCACAACCATTAATTAATCTTATGCTTCTACTGCATTTTATATGCAATAGTAAGATAGTTATTACATTCCAATCAAACATTAGTTTAATGCCTATATCAATATATGAATACACACAGAACCACATGGAGACCATCTCATACAAACATCACATGTTCACGTAGTGATTGAGTCAAGAATACATCATCTATACCCAATGGGTCTATCTCTCAATTGTGTAACATATACATAATGTGATTAACTCTTATACACAGTTCATAGGTACACACAGGACTAACTTAGGGATTCATTGCATATACATAGTGTGGCTAACACATACACACATATGTAGTACACATAGTGACTAGATTACATATGTGTCACATATACATAATGTGACTAATTCACATATACATCACATATACACTGTGATAATTTATGTGTAATGACCTAAATTTGTACTACTTTGAATACTACTCAAACCCCACTTTATTTTTCAAGTTTTCAACTTAACCTTGAGATTTAACTTAGAACATGTCCTTAGTATCTGTGATGGCATCAAGTTAACTATGGCATCATAAGCACTTACTTAAACACAGTCCTTGACCCCAAAGATTAAAAAAAAACACACAACTCTAGCAAGATAAAACTAGAAGAATAAAGCCAAGAAAGATGCCCTTAGTGATCCACCATATGGGATTTGTTCAAAGAGTGAAACTACATTGTCAACAACCTAATCAAAGTCTATCTAACATGATATGAATCATGGAATAACATTAAGAGAAGGTTAAGAATATTAATTTTCACGTAGTAACAATTTGAGTCTAACTGATAACTCTATCATTAAGTCTATAGATACTAAAAAAATAATTACATTATCAATCATTGTATAACTAAATTTTGATTAAAAAATTAGAACCTCTAAAACAAATTGAGTATTAAATTAATCTTTTCCAATACCAAAGCTACTAAATTAAAATCACATGCATGTTATTGGTGAAAGCTAACTGAGATCTATAAGACCATGTGTGGATCCTAGCATTTTTCATCTCCATGCTATTGACAATGATCAACTAAACCCTAATATATGATGATTAACTCTTAGCATCCATCACTTGCATATTACTAGTGATAGTTGGCTAATTTTATTATGTATCATATCAAGGATAGATGCTAACATCTTTTACCTCCATGATACTAGTGAAATTTAACTAATCCTTAAGATATGATAGATAGCTTGCCTAACATCTATCACCTACATGGTATTGGTGACAACTAGTTATTCCCATCTATATCTGACTCTCTTTTGACATGTGAGGTAATCTTATAGAAAAGTAAACATAATCAAGATATCACAAAGATTCACATAGATTAGGTAGGTCAACTTGGTTACATACCACATAAATTGATCAATAAATCTACATATAGAGTCGTAAAGGTCTTTGGGTCAAATTAACAACACATAGGGAACATCTTGAACCCACACATACATTGATCTTTCCAAACATATATACATCAACTAATACAGCTTGTAAAGTAATCAAATTCCATTAATTGAACATTGAATTTTTATTTAAACACATTATTTATTAGATACAAAATAAAACTCATAGTAGTAATATTAAATAATATACCACTTTTTAGTACTTATTTTTTTTGTATAATACCAATCATAAATATTAGCATACCATTATCTACCCAATATATACAAAGATAAAACACCATATACTATTTAATAATACTTCTACTATTTGCATACATGTGACAAAGACAATGAAAGGAATTCCATCCTAAACTCAACATAGATCTAAGTACATATTTAGAGTAGGTAGATCATTTATACCTATTAAGAGTTGATTACACTATTAGATCATAATGGATAAATTCATCATTATTAAATACAAAGTTAGCAAGTTTCCTTAACTCAATCATAGTCATGTCATGGCCTATTATGCCCTTATTTCTTGGAAGGATAGACCTCATTAGTTTCTTGAGGCTAACCTATATCACCCTATACTTATCTTGGAGCAAAGACATAATGTCATAGTTCTCAATTAAAAAACTCTAATAATTTGTGTAGACCAATCTAGAGTCATTCAAATGTTAGAGATAGACTATGATGAAAATTACTCTAAAATTTCATTCAATATTAGAGTAGAATTTTATTAAACTAAACACAACAAAACTTAGACTAGATAATATTGATGAAGATGAATTTCCTTTAATTAAATCAAACCTAAATAGTGTAGGCATATTAATTGGAAAGATGAGTTCATTTCCATTTGGTTTATATTTCAACCTCAAACTGTAACATACTAAAGAGGGAGTGATGATCATATTTAAGAACAACCCCAAACCTTGGAGATATTCTGTAGAACTCTCCCTTACAACTTGGATCACAAGGGAATCCTTCATCTAAGGATTTCCTACATATCTACTTCTGAAAGGGATCAAAGTCCCA
>VDFB02256132.1:243525323-243576318 GCA_007258455.2 Sequoia sempervirens | reverse complement strand
TCTTTGGTTGTATAGTCATATTGTGAACTTTATCATATACTCTAGAATACTTATAGAGCTATAGTAATTATTGGTTCAAGCCTTTGCATAGACCCATCAAGACAAATAAGGATTCATACTAGTTCTTTACAACCCCTTTCATTTTTTCCATTAGAAATGAGATTTTGTATTGATTATTTCCAACCTATGATATGATAATTATTTATCATCACCTATTGACACTAATAAGATATATTGATGAATATGCATATGTATTTAGCTCAACTAACATTATTACCCACTTTATATCAAGTCTTATCAAGTAAAAGTAAAGTTTCATTATCAGTCAAATTTCATACCAATACTTACTAACATTGCTAGAATCAATTCCATTTATCTAAATATTTATAGAAGTATAACAAATATAAAATTAATTTAGTCATGTCAAATCATAGGATAGTCATAGTAAAATATCATCACCATGCAACAATTAGGAAAAAGCCTTGATATGACTCCAAGTGATGTCCTACTATAATATGATTAAACAATATTTTTTATTGAATAATTATATTATATTATGATGGCATCCTTCAAGATAGAAAAAGACACACATCAATAAGGCCACATAAAAATCATCTAAACTTTGAAACTTACAACAATAATTATAATATTTCTTTAAAAGCATGATCAACGACTGACTATTACTCAAGACAACTACCAACAATATAACTAGTAGATCATCACATGACAATGTATACTTAATAAAATTAATAATGGTAATATTATGAATCTTTTAATTTTATTTACCTTGTGGTGTGACCCAATATGCTTATAATAGTTTGGTTTATGGACTGATAATATTTGTACTTTCCACATGTATACTAAATCTAAACATAATGGTAAAAAAAATTTGGTTTCATATAACAACCATCTGTTTATATTTGATAATTTTTTGGATTAAACCACATACAATTTTTTCATCATCAACATTTTGAATCATACTTCATGATACATCATCAAAATGAAATATTCATAGAGAAGAAGTGAGAGGATAGTAGCAAACTGAAAATACTAAATATATGCATGGAAAGGATTCTATATTATGCCTCAAACATAAATATATGTGTGTAGATGTAGGGTTTTAATCATGATCTTGATGCAATTTATGTTTAAGGATAGATCTTTATTTTATTTTTTCTTCTTATTTTGAGGTATTTTTTGATTTATTTATATATTTATTTGTAGTTAAGAATTAACCTATGATATTTATGTAATTATTATTATATTATAATTATTTAAAAAATTATTATATTTATCTTGTTTTCCTCTAATTGATTTTAATTTAAACCTTCTTGCATTATTCTATACATTTTTTCCTCTTCTTATAGACATACAATTCTATATAATAATTATTAAATAAACTATTTAACCCATATTATATAGTTGTTGATCTTATTTTTTCCTCTTTTTGTTTTCTTATTTGGGCCACTTTATATGTGGTTATTTAATTTATTTAGTTTTAGGTCAATTTATTCTTCTCCCCCTTTCTAGGTTTTAGAAGGGAAGAATATTTTTTTAGAAGAAAAGTTGATGATGAAAAAATTGCACATAGTTTAATTTAGAAATTTTTGTCTCTAACCATATGTTTGTAAATCAACCCTTTTCATTGTGGTTAACAAAACCATACTACAATCCATTAGATTCCACTTTACATATAATTCTAAAATTGAATCTTAAGTTTAATCTTGACATCACTATCAAACACAATATATGGGACACTTGCTAATATGAATGCTACAAAAAAATCAATGGCAATATTGTCTCGTTCAAACCATTTTAACATTAAGCCATAAGTATATTAATTCTAGTCACTAATGGATCCAAAATGAAAAAGAAGAGTTGTGCCCTCATACGAGGCCCAATACTAGGTCCTTGATTTCAATTGCTATAAGTATCATAAACACATTGTATGCTAGTTGGCAATGCTTTCAATTGGTTTAAACCACATATCACATTAATAGCAATTAGTAACCATAAAAAGATTTATTTTTATCATTCCTAACAGTATACGACTAGATGTATGGACTTTTTATTGATGATCAAAGAACATAAATCTAATTAAATATCAATAAGTTTTTAAAGACACACTTTCTCCTTGTATGAGGCATTAGAAAACTATAAGAATTTTCAAATATTATTCACACAAAAAGAGCATGAGGTGAATTTGTCACTATTTGAAATCATTCAAGAGAGATTTTGTGCATAAATTATTCATTACTACAACTACATAAGTTTAGTTAAGGTTGTGATGCTAAGTTTAGTTAAGGTTGTGATGCTAGGAATGAAATTTGTCACTACATCATGTGACATAAATTTCATTTCTATTATTTCATAATGGATGTACAAACCCTCTTCCAAAACTCCAATTTGATCACAATATGAAGGATGCTAGTTACATGTGCTTAAAAGTTTCTAAAATCTTTTTAACATACCACTTTTGTAACTTATAGGTTGCTACTTGGGCTCCCAAGGAGGTCATATTTCTATGACTCGACATTTTATCCAAGAAATCACTTGCCTTGTCTAGACTTCTAGAATTTGCATACAAGTGGCTTTGAGCATGTGAAGTGAGTCAAAACTTAACCCAACATTTCTAGCAACATAAATTGCTGAGGTATTCATAATACAATATGAAATGACATGCACAAAGCACATGAAATGTTTGACAAATTATCTTTAAGGAATATGGAGGCAGGTACATGGCAAGTGAAAGATTTAATAAAAGCCCCCAAGAAAATGTTGATGCCTGCACATAAGCATGAATCCACCTGGATTAATTACCTTCAATTACATAAATGAATAATTTCAAATTAAACACTACTTTAAGAAAGCAATGTAGAAGAATATACTTAAACATCATTTGACTATCTTTTGTCTCCCTCCTCTATTTTTATAATTACCCACTTTGACCCCCTTTTATTTAAAGATCTTTCAATTAATTTATTATTATTATTATTTTGTTAAAGATTGAAAGATCTTCTAATTAACTAATTATTATTTTGTCAAACATCTTTCAATTAACTATTTATTATTATTATGTCCACGCAATGTCTAGCATAAAGTGGGCTACAAGGGAGATGTGAAAACTCTTTCTGCAAAAACATGGCTACAATGGAGAAGCCTTTTAAGGATGTTAAGTGGCTGAGCTCATTCCCAGTACAACTTTCTAGTACAGAAAAGCCAAAATTGTTGACAGGATAAATGGCATATGCAAAGGAAATCCTCATACTTCTGTCCGATATCTGCCACTAAAGTTAACCTCAATATCTGTCCCCTTCCAATCCAACTTCTCCACTAAAGTTAACCTCAATATTTGTCCCAGTCCAATATCTGCCACTAAAATTAACCTCAATATCTGTCTCAGTCCAATATCTGCCACTAAAATTAACCTCAATATCTGTCTCAGTCCAATATCTGCCACTAAAATTAACCTCAATATCTGTCTCAGTCCAATATCTGCCACTAAAATTAACCTCAATATCTGTCCTCCATTCTGTTCCATTCCTATGGAGGAGATGTTTTTGGCTTGAATATGTGTTCTTACACAAAAAGTAAATCACTTCTTTTATTCTGTCTTAATCCAATTTTCAATCCCAAGTTCTTTATATGAAAGTTGTATTAATATCAACGACTGTGAATTTAAACTGAGAAAGGAAAAGTAGTTTGATTACACCATGCACAATGGCCTGTCAGTTATCAAGTTCAGTGACATTTCTATCATTGTTGAAGACACAAGACCACTCTATAGGAAAAGCTTTTTCTCTGGTTCAATTATCTTTCACAAAAACTGTGGGGTGGCAGAATTTTATAGAGTACGTTGCACTGGGCTATCATTTGGATGAAAGTGGAAGATCTTGAACAGTTTCTGAGTTGTACTAAGCCATTTAAAGATAATGATGTTAATGTTCACTAAGATTGTGAATGCATGTTATGTAATATGCACTATGCGCTTGCATTCCACTTAAATAATAGTGGATATTATTATCACATAAGGCTGTCTGCCACCTCATTACAATTACGAGGAAAATATGGGATTGTAATAAATATTGTTTGATCTTTACAGATTTAAGTGTTGTATGACGAGGAGTTGCTGTCATTGTAATATAATTCTCGAGTTGTTTTTGTCATTATAATATAATTTTAATATAATTATTATAGATATTTCGAATATATTGATTGATAAGATCATTGAACGATTAAATATAAGTTAATTTAGTATAATATTTGATTCGATGTATATTTGGTCTTTAGGGTAATTGAGTTCTATAAAATCGAGGAGCTAATTGGGAGTATGTTTATTTATAGTGTTTTTTATTCTTTCAATTGATTGTACCCATTGTAACATGTATCAATTATAAAGAATATATTTTTATGTTTGTAATTCTGTTATTTTTGGTTTACTGATTTATTATGCTCTAGCATATGTTGTATTTTCCCATGAGCTAAAATGTATAGTCTTATCCAGAGGGAAAATAATTTTTTGTTTTGGGTATATATATCAATTTGGGTAGATTGATCTCTTTTAAGGGGTTGAGTAGACTGTGATGTTTTGTATCGATCATTGTTACAAATTTTCTATGTTGTAGAAGGGGGACGACAAACGGTATTTATATCTAATAATTATTCTTGATTCCAAAGACAAAATCATTGGTGGAGTAGTTGGAAAGAAGCCAAAAATGAATGAACATTAAGTTTGGCTGACGGACAAGTCTAACATGAAACTCTTGTCTTGGAACATTTATTGACAAGATTGCACAAATATGTGCTTTGGGGATTTCATAACACAATAAAGTGAAAAGGTGTGGGTGTTTTCCCATGTGGGTTTCTAGATTTGGCCAGAGTCCACTTTATCCTCCTATGGTTTTCATGGTTGGGGTGGTTGTTAATGAGAGTGTCAAGATTATGGAGATAGATGAGAACTTCATTTATGATACATTAGATTGGTGGCCTCCTAAGAAGTGTGATTATGGTAGATGCAGTTGAACTTAGTCTTCCATTGTCATTTTGGTTAGAATTTATTTATTTCATTGCTATTGCTATTATATTGTGAGTTTAATGAGCATTCTTAATAATAGAAACATCCATATTTTATATTGCTTGGGAGCAAAATTAAAATAACAATTCTAATAGAAACAATTTCGTTTGTGTCTGTTCCATATTTATGACTGATCTTACATATCAATGGAAGTGGCAATTTTATTTTAAGAATTACCAAGATTTATTATTGGTAGACACATTGTTGTCAGATATTCCTAAGAAATATTGATTGTGTGTGATATTATTTTTGAGCTCTTGAAAATCCAAGTTTTGTAAAATTTATACAAGGTATGCATTTGCACTCCTTACATTTTGACTATGTATTGTTGTACATTATCTTCTATAATGTTTGTAGCTATGTGAATTTGCACAAACAACACATTGTAGAAAATAATGTATTTTTAGACATGGAGGGGAGAGATATTTCATTTTTTATCATTTTGAAATTAACTAGTTATTCATAAATTATTTACAAAGAAATCTTAGCCAATGTGAAATCATAGTGCTTGAATGCAACTTTTGCACAACTCAAAGATAGAGAAGACTAGTTGAAAATCTATATTTCATGACCATAAAATGGGGTTGTGTTCCTTATATTTCCATAAAATCCATTCAAATTTGTACCTTATTAGGCCGCATAATTTATTTTTTTATTATTAATTTATGCAAATAAATTCTCTAGACAGGGAAAAAACCAAATTTATAGGCACAAGACAATATGCCCCTCCATTTTCAAGATGACCAATAGTGTGGTTTTAACTCTTTTTCAAGCTCAAAATATGATTGGGCTTCCACCTTGCTGATAACTGGCATGCCTTGCGGCAGTTGAGCCTCCTTTCGCTTTTCACTTTAAGAACTCCACACCTTGGACACATGGCGTGCAGGTGGGATTCACTAAGGAATTCCCCCTCTTTCCCTGAAGAATTTCTATGGTGTCAACATGCAAACCCTCCATAGCAATCACTTTGAAGAATAAAAGATTATATAGATATCACACGAGGCCACCACGTGGCACCTTTATACCCTTTATGAGAAGAAGAGTCTATATTCTTGCTAGAAAATGTGCAATGATGACGCATGGCTCACTCAAATGAGATGATAAGAAGAAATTATTAAAGTCCACGAGCTACTTAGAATGAGGTCAGAACCAAAAGAAAAAGTTTGTGGAGCATTTCAAGAACGATGAATAAATTTGCAATGAAAGAGAATTTCAATGAAAGATCTCGACCTTGAGTTGTGTGATACTAATCTACAATATCCATAAGATATATTCAAGTGCACTGATCTTGCCAAGGCAGGTCACCTTTGGTATATCATGACAATAACATCTACATCAACATCATCAATTGAACTAGCATAGTTGATTTTCATTCATCCAATAGTTAGTGAAAACTATTCTAATGGTGCTTTTCATCCAATAGTTAGTGAAAACTATTCTAATGGTGCTTTGGAAAAGTACTATGATGAAAACATATTCTTGGGTGTCATGTGTAAAATAAATTAACTATATGCAACTAGGATTATGTTGTCTCATTCATTACAATATTTGTATTAACATTGCTATCTATCCAATCCATATCATTTCCATTCATCTTTCCTATCTACCTTGATCTTGATAAAGACTAGTGGCATATACTTAAAAACATTCTTTTGACAAAATCTTAACATGACCATCCTTTTTCATACCACATACCATCTAAGGTCATGCAATCACCTACATAGCCCTATCCAACCCCTTAGCCTAGGTAAAACATGTTATACAATTGTAAGATAGTCCTTGTAAGTCAAATATGTTATCAACTCAATTCTATAATAGTCATCCTCCCCATCCTTCACATATCCATTTCCATCACATTAGTCTGCTCATCCATTCATAGTCTCCCATACCTTGTTAGACATTAGGGACAAGTGATTACATCTTGATTTGAAATAAATATTAATATATATCTTCTAGCTCACTGAGTGATCTAGGTAGCTTCCATGGAAAATAATATTTGGATTATTTCTATCATCTCATGAATGAAATTTTATATCAAAATATCCTCTAGCACCCACAATTTAAACCATCCCAATCAATATCATATTTCCATATAATCTACCATGATATCCAAACCATCTAATAGTTTCTATTCCTAGCCTTACTACAAATATTGATACATTTTTTAATCCAAACTATTATCATCAAGATGTATCATTCCCAATCATCATGTTATTCTTATTGTTATAAACACAATCCTCATGTTTTTTTATCATCAATAATGTTATCATTATCATGAATCAATAAATCAATCAATTTTAGCTTGGCTACATATAGGATCCTAAGTATTCTTTGGCATCCCTCCACACCCATATCTATCATTATTATTATCTTAATCATTTCATCATTATCATTCCATCATTATTATCATTGTTATTGTTAAAATTATCATCTTCCCTCCAACAATAAACCAATCAAACAATAAACATGTGCTTCAATATCCACAAACATACACACTTAGAAACACTATTCTTTTATGTCAAATCAAGAACTAAACATCAACCTCGATAACCTACAATTATCTAATAATTTTTAAAACATCAAACTTTCTTATTTCATCCATCATTTTCCTTTGTGGGATGCATCCTTCCCCACATCAAGCATAGTCATTATCCATTTATCATATTAGCAACTTGGCAAGAGATTATACTATTGTTTGATTTTGCTTCTAGCTTAATTAGGTAACTTATTATTGTGTTTTACATTTAAACATTAAAAGATACATCATTTTTCTGCTAAATTTCATTAATGTGCATAAAGGATATTGTCAAAACAGATTGCATTATTCAAGTGTTGCAATTGCATACAAATAAGGAGAATCAACAAGTATTGTAAATGTAATCTTTATTGATGATCATAAGTGTATAATGTCCCTCACAAGCTGAGGGACTGACTAGTCTAATGCTTATGAAGAAAAGACTACGCTTACAGATAAACAAAAAATAAATGCACATAAAATGAAAAGGGACCCATCATTGCCTAGTGGAATGATGAATCATGTTGGCCTTGTCCTACATCATCTCGGTCTTCCTCGTTTGTCTTGCTTTTGTTTGATGCTCTCCTTGCTGCTCCTAGGATTCTTGCATCTAAAAAAAGAGTGTTGTTCTAGAGCAATGAAAGGCCACTAATCAAAATATGTGTAGAACATCCATCAACATGTAATTTGATGTCCATAAGCATTAAAATAGATAGCATACCATAAGTGTTGAGGAAAACAAGAAAAGAGTAATCAAACACACCTATGATATGCTTTGTTTATCTAACTTGTTTGTTCCTTGTGCAGATTTAGGACAAGTCTTTGTTACTATTATGATTTAGCTAATTACAACATATGGAGTAAAATGTGGCTCCCATGAGGGTTGAGCCCAACATGCTACCATCTTGTGTCTTAGGAGGGATAGGAAATTGAGCAACTTGATCAAATCAATGATAATCATATTCTTGATGCATTCAATCAATATGGAATCACACCAATTGATCAACTTTCATTATCGGATTCAAAAGATGCAACAAATAATGTGAACTGTCAAGAAAGTTACCCTTCATCTTTTCACAATGAATCAATCAATAGGCTGCCATCATGCCAAAAAGGGCAGTACTTTGCTGATATATCTTTCAATCTTCTTAAGTGGATCCAAGATCCATTTTATTAAAGAAGCAAATGATTTATGTGAGCATTGAAGACAAATGCATCAAGTTCAATTATAGATACATCAAGTTCAATTATGCATTCATCATAAATAATGGAGGAGCTATCAAGTCCTACCTGAAACCATCATGAGTTATATGGAGTAGCCTAAGGCGAACAAATGAATGAAGGGAAGCCTTTGATAAGGCTTTGATTGGTAATCATGTTAAGCACAATCAATTCCATGCAAAAGGAAACTCAATCTTAAAATGACAGTGGCTATTTGGTATAATGGTAGAATGTAGTGGGACTCATAGCATTGTTTATAGTCATATATGGAAGACATCATGCACCTGGTGTATGTTCTCAAATCATTATAGTAGACTTTGAACAATGAAGGAAAGCAACATGCAAAGCCTATGACCTATACAAATTATTCAGTGACGGTCAAGCACAGTCTCAGGATTGCCTTATGAACATAGTGGACAATCCATAGGAGCAAGTGTATTTTCATGTCACAAGAGACAAAAGTAAGGTAAACACTTCGTTGACTTCACAAACACTCTTATCTAGCTTTTGTTCAATGTGGATTCCATGCACAATGCTAGTCGTTTCCAAGAACTAGTTGTAAAGTGATGTAAAAGCACAATCAATGCCATCAAGGGGTAGTAAAGAAGTTCAGATATAAACTACCAAATCATACCTCAAACTGGAGAGGCAAGGCCCAATCAAGATGCAGAGACAAGTATGACAGTATTTTTGAATGCACGGTGAGATTGAGGCATAAAAATAGATATTTAATGTGAAAGTAACTTGTTTAAATAATGAAAATGTAGTGTTACAACAACATGAAGGATGGTCACAGATCTATGTATAAAGATATGCTTTCTAAGTAACAACAAAGGATGCCAATAAGTGATTTTAAATGTCCAAGTATAGCATTGAAATAGTGATCTTCAAAAGGGAAATTCAACATAATTTGCAGACCATGATAAAGGGATGCTAGTGCATAAACAATGAAAAGGGTTATGGAGAAAAAAAGAGTGATCAAGAGACATTGTTTAACAGAGGTCAAAGCAATCACAAAAGATAGTGCTGAATACATGGTAGACAATGATAAAACTCATGTGAAGGTTGGTATCTTCATAGTGGCATAGTCATATAGTGATGGAGTCAATAGTATGATAGGCTTGTGAAAGAGCAAGCAACAACATGGTGATTTGACAATGAATGAGTTGAGTAGGGGAAGCATTATTCAAGTTCAATCTTGATCTTACATCAATCACAATAGCATATCTTAGTACAGCCATGAAAGTGTGAAGAGTTAACACATGATATAGTAATCATAGGGGATATTGTTAGGGATGCATAAAATAAAAACCCTTGAGCTTCATAAAATAGAGGATTCTTGTTTCCTTCTTCAAAACATAGAGAGTATTGAGCATTTGAAAGGGCACTGGTTTTGACAACCCAAAACAACCACAATAAATAAAGCTTGTAAACCCTCAAGATAGGGTTTCATGATCAAAATGAAATTGTATTTCCTGCAAACAATGAAACCTATGGCCATGGAGTACAACAGTCTTCTTTATTTGCATATGCCAAGTGAATAATGTAGAGTAAGGAAGAAATACACAAAAATGTTTATTTTTTGCTTACAAAGATTGAGCATAGAAGAATAAAAAGCATTGCACATACAATATTTCCTCTTTTCTATAGCAGGAAATTGAATCAAAACAAAAAATATTGTACAAGAAATGATTTATACAGCATTCCCATTTTCTCTATGAGCAAAAAATAGAGCTCGAAGTGGCCATTTGCATCCACTGACAAAGAAAAATGCATTAGAAAATTAGAATAGTTGTGGCCAAAACCCTACAAGTGAAAGGAGAATGTGAGAGAAAGCTTACCCAACAGACTCAACCTTGTCTGCATGAAGGTGCTCGAATATTCCAGCTTGAACCTCGATGTCCATGGTGGCTGAGAGTTCTTCATAGGCAGCTGAGAGTTCTCCACAAAATTGACTTGAAGCGAATAGGGTTGAAATCAAAGGAGTTATTTTTTTTGAGATTAGGGTTTTTACCCTAATTTTCTTGGCTGACCACACATGCATTTTTTCCTTTCTTTAAAGTTTGCAATACATCTAATGCATACCGTGGGCTTGGAATTAAGTTCTATGCATTAGGAAATTTTTTCCTTATGTGCATTTCAAGCTTAGGAAATTTTTGCCTTGTATCACATTTTGAAGATCAACCATGTGCCTTGGTGATTCTTGTGCCTCTTTGAAAACTGATAAGTCCTCAAGACTTACATGATGCATAGGTCGAACCATTGATTTTTTTGCATTTATTTGAAAATATGAGATGTTGACCAAGTGATATGGTTTTGAGATGCAGTAAATAGGGGTGAGTTAAATTTTATCAATTGCCTTGGGAGTTTTGAGTTGGCTTAAATGCTTTCACAAGCATTTGGAGTGATTGGTGATTTATTATCATTTTTGCATTTATTCAATTGTAAAACATTACTTAAGTAATTTGTAAATCACTTTATTTAATGTTATTTATAATGCAAATGTTGATTTAATCCAAGAAGGTGGTGGGGCCTCTTATTTTTCATTGTGTTTGAAATGTAAAATAGTTTGATTAAGTGATGTTATTATGAATCACTTTCAAATTATTATTTTAAATGAAAAATAGAGTCTTGTGCTTTTGCAAAAGCACTAAAGGTGTGGGTCAAATGGATTGAAAACATGTGTGGGAAAAGGTGATGACTTTCCAACATGGAGAAAGTGTGGGAGGTTGTATTTGACTGATTTTGAAGGGGATAGACCTTTTGGAGGAAATTTTTGTCATGCTTTTGGTATGGTTGGGTTAGAGCTTGACTTTTCTACATTTGAAGGAATTTTGGAGGAGTTTTGGAAGGTTCTTTTTTGGCCTTTATGTTGCATCCGACTAGGGTTTCTAGAAGGACATGTGTGAGCAGTTGTTTCAAAATTGCTTAAGTATCTTCAAACTTAAGTTTTAGGCAGTTCTTTTCTTTCATTTTGCAGGCATTGTAGCTTACTTTGGAGCTTTTTCCAAGTAGAGGATAGCATTGTAACTTAGATTTGCAGACTTATGCAGTAATGTAACACCTTTTGATTAATAACACCCTTTAGGATTCCCATAGGGGGAGGTAGGCTGTGGAGGCAACACTGGTGTTCTTGTATGGTATAGTATTGTGTGTTGCCTTTGTCTAGAGGTTGTTGGTTTTTCCTAGGAAGCCCTGTTACTATCTCCTAGCATGGGGGTGGGCCTTCAGGTACCACTTGGTTGGGTGGAATGTGCACCTTACACCGTTGGGTTCCCATTTCATGTTCGTGATGGCGAGATCTTCTAGATTGGAGAGCTCGCATGTACTAGTTTCTTTGTACTATTTCTTATGTTCTTTTGTATCAGTTGGATACTTTGTATATGTACTACTCATTTGTATTCGAGGAGGATTCTTGTATCAATGTAATTGTAATATTATTGTATGATCTTCCTCATTTTGAAAATGAGCTTTGTAACTGCTATATTGAATAAATGCAATATATGAATGATTCATTAATGTACTTTGTATCTTATGTGATGAGTTTAATGTTTTTGGATCTATGTTCTTTATAGTATGAGTTTAATTTTATATGTTATGGTTAGTTCACTTTTGTAAGTTATGGGATTCAAATGTAAGTGTTGTCACGTACCTTAGAGGATGTATGTATTAAGTGTAGCTCACTTTACTTGTTATTAATTACACTTTAATTTTTTTTTTGTTATACTTCCATTGTGTTTGCGTCGTCCTCTAGGGTTAGGTGGTGGGGCGTTACAAAAATCATAGTGCTTGAATGCAACTTTTACACAACTCAAAGATAGAAGACTAGTTGAAAATCTATATTTCATGACCATTAAATGAGATTGGATTCCTTATATTTCCATAAAATCTATTCAAATTTGTACCTTATTAGGCCACATAATTTCATTTTTTATTATTAATTTATGCAAATGAATTCTCTAGACAAGAAAATACCAAATTTATAGGCACAAGATAATAGAAAATGCATCAATTACCAAACCCTCATGCCAAGATTTTACACATGAACATTAAAGTAGTCTATGAACATATTTAGTTTCAATAAGAAAATATTGAGAAAAAATCCCAATAATTTAGTACTCATATGTGTCAATATGAAATTTACTAGTTTTTTTAAAAATAAGAAAACTAATTACAATTCAATACTGATATATAATTGTTATTAGAAAGGTTTTAAGAGGCCCATTTTTATTTTAGATGTCCTAAAGTAGTTTTAATTTTCTCCTTTCAAAGAAGAAGCTGCAATTTTTATTTATTTATATCTTTTTAAATTTAAATTAGGCGGGATATTGTTGCTAGTTTCTGAGGACTATTATAAATTTTTTATTGGTTTGCTAGATACAAATTATAAGAAATTATGGTAAGAAAAGATGAACTATCAAGAATTCATACTATCTATAAATTATTATTAAATTAAATGGGCTTGTTTATTATTGGATTTACAAAACTATTATGACATGATTGAATGGAAGACTAAATAATTTAGTCTCTTTTGTGATAAATATTAATGAAAACCAATGTATATGTATAAATATAATCATAATGTTATACAATATAATTATGGTCTCAAATTTTAATATATGAATTTTCATAGGTTCAAATAGACCATAGTAACACTCAAATTCATCTACATATACATAGTTTATCCATACTACTACCTTGTGTTCTTCTAGGAAATCATTTATTTTTGTCACATCCCCCAAAAAACTAAATTCTAAGACACCCTTAGTCCCAATGTAATTTCAACTAGGGTAGGGGGCTTGCCAACTATGATGTTTTTTATGGTCTTTGTGTGTAAATAATTAAGGTAATTTTCATTAATGAATTTGGGGCATTTTACTTTACATGGAATTTAGATATATCACATTGATTATTATTTCATTTTTTTTAATCAAACACATATGAATACATTTATGATTAACCTATAGTAAATTTTATCTATTGAAATTTGTGAAAGAAATAATTGTCAATTTTGTCGGTGCTAAGATCTAAGGTGTTGTAGATTATATGGTTCTATCTTTGAGAAAATTTATATTGCTAAAATGATATACACCCACTTAAGTGTACGCCTAATCTAGGTTAGAGGTTCAACGAAGGGTAAGAATCCTATATGTAAATAAACACTTAGCAATGGTCTCATAGTCTAAATAAATTGAATTTGAAGGACTTTCCAATCTATATTTCTAGTAACTAAATGACTATTTATGCATTATATTATCTTTGATCCACCCTAGTTGGTGATTATGGTATATACCTATATTAGCATCAAAGCATTAATCTAATTTAAAAATCCTTTAGTTATCTATCATATTGTCATAACCCAATTTTATTGCATATTTATTATAATATGGTAAATGGAATTATTGAAGAAATTCAATATATATTAATGAAAATTTTCAAAATTTTCAAAATAGATTGAAAGAAGTTGGCTAATGTTGACTATGAGATATTTTGAATTTATCTTATATGTTATCAAGAATTGAACGTTATTGATAAATTTTGCAAGTGCAAGTGTGTGCAGTTGCAGGGTGATAGGTTGAAGGACGAGAGCATGGTTGAAGTAGGATTGTTTAGTTGGATCGAATGGTAAGCCAGATGGAATCTAGGTGCACACACCACAAATGACATGATATTTTCATTTAAAATTCATGTAGGAATTATATTAAGTTGTCTGAAATGACTCAATGATTGAAAAGATGCATTGTGAAATAAAATTTCATGGAAATTTATATTTGAAAAGAAAAGGTCAATTTTGAGCTTGTGTTATGAATTTAGAGGAAAACAAAAGTGTGATTTGGTATGTGAACGAATTTGTAAATCTCAATTATGCATTTTATATCATTTTGAAATGAAAATGAAAGGCCATTTTTATTTAAATGATAGATATGCACATGAAAAAAATTATACATGAATGCAAATATATGTATGTATATAGATAAACACACAAATATATATATATATATATATGTATGTATGTATGTATGTATGTATGTATGTATGTATGTATGTATGTATGTATGTATCTATAAGTGTACATATATAAATACATACATACATATATATATGTGTGTGTGTTGAGAACATACATATGTGTGAACAAGTCTATATATATATACATATAAATATATATATATATAGTGGGCTTGAAACCAATAATTATCATTATCAGATAGATGAAATTTAATCGATATTATGAATAAATCCCATGATGGACGTGGTCTTCCATCGATATAATGGAAAAAATTCAAATTTAGAATGGGGCGACAATACATTTAATGCCCATTATCATTTTTGAAAAAAGCCCTTAGTGGAGGTGTGGTAAAAAAATGTAGGAAAGATACTATTCTTAAAGGGGGATATTAATTCCATCAAGTAGTGAACTAGGGTAGAACGAAGCTTGTGGGAAAAAGCTAAAGAAAATTTCCTTGTTGTAGAGGTAAACACTACTTTTTCATTTAAAAGTATATTTTTTATTGGTGTTTACAGCTAGCATCACTTTTACTATGATCCACCAAATTATCACATTCTTTTTTATTTTATAAACTATGCTATTGAACCCTTATGTTGTTGGTACAAAACATAATGCATGGCTCAGTTGTTTCTTTTTATTGTTCCTTACTTTTGGTTTTTTCGAGCATGTAAAGCCTACAGCTTCATATGACTGAATGTATATGTATTTCTTGTAAGGATGGTGTCGCTGACCCTGTGTTAAGATTGCATGTAAATTTTATTGTTAGATAAGCCCATCATAGGGCTATCGGGAAATCTTGATAGGCCTGTGATTGGGGGCGATGTGAGATATATTGTCGCCACCCCTTTGGGGTAGGCTGAAGCCAATGCAAAGGTATTCAAAGTATAACCATTCCATTCTTAATTTCTTGTCAATCCAATGGATTCCCATTTGGGTTGACGCCATCATCTTTGAACTCGCATTGAAAAGATATCCAATGCTATTGTTTCTCATCATTGAAGGTGACGAAGGGATACAATGCTCATATTGCATTTTTCTTTATATATATGCCACTGTTGATTCTTATAGATGCAAGAATACTGTTAGGTTGCAAAGACCTTGTGTAGCTATCATCGCCTAATCCATAAAGGATATAAGATGAACACTAAGATTCTTTCTTCCCTTGTTACGTGTAAGAAAACGTTCATTGAACAATACCTGTGTCATCTTGGGGTGACTGTACCAAACCGGGGGTAGGCCTAAGCCACGACCTCGTCCCTCTATTTTGTGTAGCAATCAACTATTGTAGAATGTTTAAGAATCATAGATGTAAATAAATGTAAAAGTATGTATAAGGGTTTCAACCTGAACTTGATTAAGTATGTTTCTTGGGTTTTTATTATTTAATTGATATCGACTAACGGTTAGCATACCGTTCAATAACTTTAAATTCTTTCCAAAATATGGTATTAGCTTCATTTTTACAATTCTTATAGGAAATCTTATATACAAATGTTTAGAATAATTAAGCCTAAAAAATGAGGCAATGGAACTTGAAGCTGCAACCATAAACCATTGTTGGAAAAAAAATTATGTTGTCATAAAATGTAACTATCTAGCTGGAAACAACATAGAATCATTGTAAACAGAGAATAATATCTTGAAAATGACATTTTTTGCCATAAACTGAACTGTTTGAGCATTGTATATTGTAATTCAGGGAATGTTTTATTGAAAATGACATTGTTTTGTTGCAAATTCAACTACATATACATAGTTTATCCATACTACTACCTTGTCTTCTTCTAGGAAATCATTTATCTTTGTGTCACATCCCCCAAACAACTAAATTTTGAGACACCCTTAGTCCCAATGTAATTTCAACTAGGAAGGGGGCTTGCCAACTATGATGTTTTTTATGGTCTTTGTGTGTAAATAATTTTAAGGTAATTTTCATTGATGAATTTGGGGCATTTTACTTTACATGGACTTTAGATATATCACATTGATTATTATTTCATTTTTTTTAATCAAACACATATGAATACATTTATGATTAACCTATATTAAATTTTATATATTGAAATTTGTGAAAGAAATAATTGTTAATTTTGTTGGTGCTAAGATCTAAGGTGTTGTAGATTATATGGTTCTATCTTTGAGAAATTTTATATTGCTAAAATGATATACACCCACCCAAAGATTAGACTTGCTCTACATGATGAACCTAGAGACATCGAGGTTCAATGTATTGAGTGACACTGTTTTTGGAGTTTTTTGACTTTTACTGATGTTTTTGGATTTTGATAAGATATTTGAATGTTTTTTATTTTTTCAACCAAGTTTTAAAGACCAAGAGGGACACCTAAAGGGGACTATCCTAGGGCCTTGGGGCTCATTGATGATGTCCTTTCCTATGTGCAAGCTCAAAGACAATGTAGTTTGACTTATTTTGAATCAATTGTGGCTTGTTCGGAGATGACTTGCAATGTTTTTAGGATTTTTGATGTTTTATGACTTTTTTTTGGATTTTAACATTTTTCTGGATGTTTTTGATTTTGTTTTTGATCATATGAATGATAAAGAGATATCAATATGTAGGGATATCAATAGTATTTTGAGATCTTGTTGATAGCCAGGCTAAAATCAATTGATTTGATTGAGTAATTTTTGATAATGATAACATTATTGAGGATACACAATAATGCAAAGATAGTGTTGTCATGGTAGGAACAACACAAGGATTGGGAAAGATACATCCTATGAAGATGATTGATTGATTGGATAATGATTGATCAAGATTCGTAGCCAGGCTAGGAACAAGATTGTCAAATGTTTTGATACCACATTGAAGTGTCAACAAGATGCCACTAATATGGATTGTTTGAATTGTTTGGACAATGCCTAGGTTACAACGTGAGCTAGAAGACATAGATCAAGATTTATTCTGAAGCAAGATGTAAGTACTTGCTGCCAATGTCTAGTAATGTCGAGAATAGATTATCTTGTGATAGGATAACATGTTTGGATAGAGTATGCCCCTTTGGATAATGCCTCATGGCTCAGATAATGCTAGATAGGATAGGATCAATGATAGTGACCCATGTCAAGATGTTTTCCATAAGCAAGTGTAAAGTGTACACCAAACCTTTTTCAAGATCAAGATAAGTTGGATTAGGATAAAAATGGGTTGGATGAATGGTTCATGGATTTACTATGGATAATATGGATGGATGATGGATGGAATGTTGGATTTATTATGGATAGGATGAGATGCTTCTACTTGAAATGGAGCATGTGGATTCTTGATTCTACTCATGATGCCTACTTTCCAGGTTTTCATCATGGTACTTTTCCAAAGTGCCACTGTAGTGTTTTCAATGGAGGATGACTTTTTCTTGACTATTTTCTTTATTTTTTTTATTTTTAAAAATATTTTATGCTCATGTTGAACCACTTGGTGGTGTTGATGTAGACAATTTTTTTTGGACTATTTTCTTGTTTTATTTATTTTTTGAAATATTTTATGCTAATGTTGAACCACCTAGTGGTGTTGATGTAGATATTGTTGGGGATAATATAGGTGTTGTTGCTATCATAATGTGCCAAGGATATCTTTCTTGGAGGAGTTGTTTTGATAAGATACGAGCGCTTGAATGTAACCCCTAATAATTCATATCTTCTTTGTTGATACCAGAGTTAACCTTTCCTAGATGCACACATCGTGATAGGGTGCCCTTAGAGTCCTTATGATAAATATTTTCTGCCAACACATGGTCAATGTGAGATTTGGATATCATGGATGGTGAAATACGTTGGGGGATATGAGATGCAGATGGATTGGTTGATAGTTTGGAATATTTGACTCTCCAAACTTGGGATGATGAGAAATGATGGGTGGATTTGGAGATTCTATTGGGACCAACTTCTTGATATACCTTGTAAGTCACTCTTGAAGCTTTCTTTTGCATCGCTAGACATTGTTGATGGATGAACTTCCCTTTTTTATTTTTTTCCCGTGGTTTCTTTGACTAATGGATTTTGATATGGATGATTTTCTTGTGTTTGCTTTGGTATCCATTTTTATTTTCTTTGCCCATTTTTTTTACCAATTCTTTTTCTTCAATGATTTGTTCCTTTCTTTGATACAACTTTTTCTCTATTTCCTCTTGTTGTTGGTCCCAATTAGAGGGTGGAAAAATACGTGGATGAAAATTCAAGATATGGCTAGTTGTAGCATTGGTAGTGATTTCATCATAAGGACTCTTAGTGCTTTTTATGTTGATGTTTGCATTAGATAAAGATCCCCCTAGTATTATAGAGGTACCACTGATATTTTTAGATTCCTTAATTGCTAAATAACCAATACCTTGATGCTTAGGATTGTCAATAATCTACGTCAGTTCTAGGATACCCTGTTCATGTTTTCCTAATTTTGTACCTTCATAATGCATCTCTTGAAAATTTCTAATTGCAATAGGATGTGATTTATCTTGGAAACAAGATGCTAATCCTTCTCTGATCCATTGTAGATCTTCAAAGGTGATGTCTTCATTATCGGTAAGATAGCTTGCTATGACAAAGGTAATTGATCCAAGTTTATAAGTGATAGGATCCTCCATATGTGGGATAACTTCTTGATTGATATCTACGGCTTGATCTTGTGAAATATCAAATTTTAATGCTTCTTCAAGAGGTGTTGATGATTCACATTCCACGTAAAAGTCTTCCTCATGCTTCATTTTTTATATGCATTTTTAGGATGTTTCTAATTCATAATTTATGTATAAGTCTTCTTCATGATCAATTTCTAATATGTCTCTAGATTTTGCTATGTCTTGATCATGTGTAGAGATGTTAAGAGTAGGAGACTCTTGTTGATTGGTAATGATGTAAATAGTATGAGCCTCTTGTTTTCGATGGAGATTATCTACATGTCCTTTAGAAGTAAGCATCTCATGGGTAGATGTATGTGCACTTGGTATATGGATTTTTTCTTCTTTTGGAAAACATTGGATGTCTTGGAAGATATTTTCCAAGTCATTATAGTATTTTGATGATAGGGATTCTTGATCTTGAATTTTTGTGGTGTTATCTTTGATATGCTTTGTTTCACATTCTTGACATGGATCACCTTCAAAAAATGCATTTTTTGTAAAGAATTCCTGGATTTCCTTGAAATGCGAACATGTGGGTGATAGCTCTTGGCTTAGATTTTTTGCATTTGGTATAAGTGTTGGATTAAGAGTCTCTTGATCATCAATACATGCTACCATGAAGTTGAATGATGTTAATATATCTTGGACTGGATCATTGCTAGACTTTGGTGATTGATTTTGATCATGGTTGGGATTAAATTCTTGATGTATGTCCTCTTGCTCATTGGATGATGTAGATACATTGTCAATGTAATCAGTGGTAGATAGATCTTGATCATTGTTTTCAAACTTTGAGGTTGAGATATTGTCAATGTTATCATTGGTAGGTGGCCCTTGATAATTTCCTTCAACATTTGAGGTAGAGTTATTGTTAATGTTATCATTAGTGTCCAGACCATGAATGTTGTCTTGAATAGCTACTTCTCTTTGATCAATAAGGTCTTGGATGATATTTTTGAGTGCAACACATTTTGATGCATCATGACCTTTTGCTCCATGGTATTTACAATAGTCTTTTTCATCGTACCATGGGAATTTGATGATAGGTTCACCACTTCGTGATGGTTTTGGAAGTGTGATAAGTTCAGGATTGACTAATATGTTTAACACCCCCTCAATTGGCTCCCCTAAAGGAGTGTATTTGTGTTTAGTAGTGTGGTTGGATTGTGAGGCTTGTGGTGGGGATTCTTTTTGTATTTGAGATGGAATCCCTTGTTGGTTTTGAGATTGATGACTTTGATGATGTTGTAGTTGATGATTTTGATGTGGTTATTGTTGATTTGGGGGTTGATATTGTTTTTGGATTTGATTTTGATGTTGAGTGATATGATTTTGATGTTGTGAGATTTTATTTTCTGCCAATTGATGTTGTTGATTCACTTGATGTTGTGGAAATAAACTTTATTTCTGATATAAATCAATGTTTTGATGATGTTGGAAGTGTTGTTGATGTGGATATTGAGGTGTTTATGGAATGATGTTTGTTTGTTGTTGATATTCAATGTCTTGACATTGAACATGTTGTTGATGATATGTTGTGTTTTGATGTTGAACATGTTGTTGATAATATGTCATGTTTTGATTTTGTTCAAGTGTTTCAACTATTTTCTCAAGTGCATTTAGGGAAATTTGATGTTGTAGATTTTGTCCTTGATGGTGATTTTGAAACTCTTGATAAGAGTGATTTTGATATGGATGAGGATTTTGATTAAAAATTTTCATGTGACTAGAAGCTCTAAACCCTTGATTAGGGGAATCCATAGTTGATATATCATTGAAATTTCTAGGATGTGATGACCCCATGGGTGTATAGAGTGGAATTGGATTTGAGTAATAGATTGACATTGACATGTTTTGGGGATAGTTGGATGTTTTGATATGATGCTAATCTTAGGACACAAGGTGTACAAGAATTGGACTAATATTTTTCTCTATTTTTAGAGGATATGTTGATACTCTACTTGAACTAGCTTTGAGGTTGCAAGAAAAAGTTGATGTTAATAACCTAGAAAATGATAGAAAGCGGATAATCCAAGTTGTGTTTGATTTGTGTCTTAAAACAAGGTTGATGTTTTGATTTGCTGATGGATATTATCAAATGCTAATATGATTTGTTGCAAGTTTGATTGTTTGTGTTTCAAAGGATGATGATAAACCAGTTTTGGACCAATTTTGATTTACACCAGAATACATGACAATAATGATTTTTGTTTAGGACAATAGTGGAAATTTTTAGGATAGTAGTGGCAATTTTCAAGACAGTAGTAGTTGTTTTTTCAAAATGACTGCAATAATTTTAGAAAAAATGGTCTTTGTTTAAAATTATGAATGGTAAAGAAGTGAGGAAAATATAAGTGTTTTTGAAAGAAGTAGTGAAAAGTTAGGATGACAGTGGTTTTTTTCTAGAACAAAAGTGGTAGAAATGATAGTAGCGCCCCTGTTTCCAAATTTTCCAGTTTCTTTGATAATAGTTTGTTGGATAAGTTTGCAATTTTGAGATGCTTGTTTGATCTAATGTTTTGAAAATTGTGTCTGATAACAAGTGTTAAAGCACATCAAAAAAAGTGTATAAATTGAATGTGTGTTTCAATGATAGGAGGCCAAAATCATCCCAAGTTTAAACTAGTAACAACATAAAAAATATTCCAAGCAATATTATCCATAAGGTCAAATTGGCCAATGGTGATACTTTCAGGCCCACAACTTGGAAGCTATTTCAAATTAAGGGTAGGGACACCCAAAGGGATGTATACACTTAAGTCTTTCAAGAGTGGACAAATAGGGGCCTCCTAGAATGGAAAGATAACCCAAATCACCCTTTCCCTAGAAAATTACAAGTAGCTTATGCTAAATCAGGGATTTTTGTCTCAACTCAAGGGAGTTCATATGGTGAGTAAAGTATCTTCTAGGTACACTACACATCCCTTGCACTGAACTGTGTTGCCGAGTAGAATATCTCAATCAATAAGGTAGGAAAACTACCATAAAGTTTTTAGTCACTTCTTAGAGGACTCAATGCTTGGATAACATCCAAGAAGCCACTAACCATTCCTATTAGGGGACTAATTATACCTCACATGTATGTGGATACCTCCCTGTTCTGAATGGCACTGTTGACCAAGTAATCTCCAATTAGACCTAAGTTTTCACTGAAGCCATTTTATATAGCGGCCTGAGGGAAATACCACTTTGGGTCGCCTTGAGTTCTCTAGTGTGGGATGCATCTCAAGGTAGGCCCAATCTAAAGGTGATGATATATAAAGAAATTATGAAACACAAAGTGTTTCTCATCACCCAAGATCACGTCCAAAGACACAAGGGGAGAGGATACTCACTTGGTTTTTCAAACATGGTGAACACGGTATACAATTTATAGCAATTTTATTTTAAGCCCACAAGTGAAGTGTGTAAAGATACCAATTCAGATCTTAGATGCACCAAGTTCAAAAAAATTGAGACTTCAAACAAGAGATATCATTTGGCAATCAAAAAATATTTTTTCAATTTTATGCACCAAAATGAATCATGAAATATTTGTAACCAAGTTTCAACGCACTAAAGTAAACATCTCAAGTTGTGTTTTTCATTTTTATTGAACCAATGGAAAATGGGTTCATTTTAATAGCACCAACTGAAAATGTGTTTGTTTTAATAGCACCAAAATGAAAGCATTCAATTTTTGGGTAAGTGCAAGAAGTTGGGTCCACATTCAGGAGAAGTGTCATTTTTCAACTTTAAAACAAATACCTATTCATTTTTTAAAATAGGTGCCCATTTTGAAGTGGGTACTTGTTCCAAAAGGTTTGAAACTCACAAGAAATGTTTATCATTTGGATTTAGGCTCAAAAAAGGAATGGTAACCCAACACTAAAGTCTTAGACCTGCAAGTACAAGGTCATGGAAATTTCAAGAGAAAAAACTAACTTTGGCAATATAACTAATGAGGATTTTTAAAAAATTATTTTATGAAATTAAAACCCATTATATATGACAATGTCTAGTTTTCAAATATGTAATTTTTTAAATAATTTGATTATTTTTTCTATTTTTTAATTATTTATGAGGAAATAGGTCCATAAACTCAAAATTTCAAGTTTTTGTATTTTTTTAATAACTTTTAATTTGTTAATTTTCTTGTTAAAAAAATTATATGGCATCAATCTATCATTTGGGAGTTGCCCTTTTGGCCTAAAAAATACATGACTGGTGATTTCTTTGGCTCTGCCCTGCGGTGTGAGTCCCTGTTGTTCCATTTTGACCTTGACTGGTACTCGATTATGGGGGGAGTAGTCTTTTCAAGGGATGAGGTCGTTGCCTCCTTTACCTCTTTTTCCTTTGTGGGTTTGTGGGCTCATTCCTCTTGGACTACTTCTGTTGGTCCCTCGTCCTTCTTCATTCTCTTGTAGGATTTTGATTTGGTGATTCTTTATTCACATTCTTCCCAGTATTTTGGATTGCTGAGCCATCATTGGTGTTATAGCAGGTGTTTGGGGGGTTTTTGGCCCTTTCTTGTGCCTATTTTTCTTCCCTGATTTGGTTGGGTGATTCTACCTCACCCCTCTCTCTACAAAGCTTTTTTACAGTCCTTGGTTTCTGTCAGTTTGGTCCTTCTTATGGACTCTAGATTTCAGGTGGTTTACAAATATTTTACTCCTTGCTCTTCTTGGTTCGAGGTGGGGGACAAGTTCTCCCAACCTTTTGTCATGGATCTGTATTTCTCTCTAGGGGGTTTCAAAGTTTCTATGGATAATCGGATTTTTGGTACTAGAAAAATTTTCTTGGTGGAATTTTTTAAAGAATCCATTTTTTTTCTATCACTACCTATGAGGTGATAGTGGGTTTGTTATGCATGTCTTTCTAGTGGTGGTGGGGGGGGGGCTATGCCCTATTTGTAATTTTTTTGTTTCTTCCTCTAGGGCCATCAAGTATGGTTTTCTTGAGAGTAATTCCTTCAACAACACTTATGTTGGTTGCTCTGATTTTTTGCCTCAAAAGGATTGGGGTTTATTTGAGGAGGCTATTGATTTAGCTCTTTTTAGAGCTTGTATCCAAGCTATTTTGGGAAGGTGGAACCTGTTATGTGAGGATACCTTTATGGTTCTCTCTAAAGATTTGGATGCTCCTTTTTTGGTGAGTGTTTTGATTTGCAAAGTTGAAGTCTGCCATTTTGATTGTTTGGCCCAGGAGGTTAAGGGGCTTGGAGTTTTTTTGGGCTTATTATCTTGTGGTATTGGATGACTTGTTGATGTTCTACATGGGTGTTACTCTGGTTTCATGCCTATTGTTCTTGGTTGGGTTGCTTGCTTTATTAGAAGTTGTTAATGGGGACTCCTTTATTTCTCATACTTTGGCCTAGTTGGGGCTTCATTCCATATCCATCTCGATGGTTTTGAAGTTGATGGGGTGTGCTTTCTCCTTGGTGGTCACTAAGTTTCCTCATATTGCTTCCTTATTGTACCTGATGCTCATGTTGCCATGGGATGAGGTGTGTTTTCTTACTACTAGAGTGTTGACTTCCTACTGGGTTTTGCAGTTGGGATCTCCTATGGAGGTGGAGATTTCTCTTATTGAGGTGGAGCCCTCTCCTATAGAGGTGGAGATAGTTGTTGTTGCTATAGTGGGTTGTTCCCTTTCTTTCCACTAGTTCCTTTTGAGGTGAAGCACGTTTGTGTAGGAGATTGGTGGCTCTCATAGTTTTGATCTTGAATTCATCTCTCCTATAGAGGGGAGCTCTCTCTTATTGAGGTTGAGATTGAGATGGTGTGTTTGGTGAAGTGGTGCTTTAACCTGGTGATGGATCCTCAGTGTTTTGTTTTGCTTGTTGACTCCCTAATTGTGGTATGGAGTTTGGATGTGTTGGACCTGTGATGTTTCAAGAGTTATTTTTTGGATGATGTTGTTGTTTGGAAGTGTTGAAAATGAAGGTAATTATGTACCTTTAAAACTTGTAAAAATATTATACTGTAGATCTAATTAAGTGTTATTTGTTGCAAATTATTTGTAGATGATTATCTGTTTAGATTCATTTGACCATTTGTAGAAATAGATATAATATTGTAGAAGAATAGGACCAGAAGATAGAAGTGACATAACATATACCATGGAGAAACCCTTTTGGGAAAAAAAATCCACCACTAGAATCAATAGTGCTTGTATTATTTAACCTTAAAACAAGATTACAATAATTCTTTATCAATCCTTGCTTGAGATGCTTCTTTTTCCTTCAACAATTCTTCTTCACAACCTTAATAAAAACTCATAAAACTCTTCAACTAGCTGCAATTTATAGACAATAACGAGCCTTGTAAACTCCAAAGAGTTTACAATTACAAAGCACAAAGCTTATCTCACAAAACCTACACCTATTCTTTGCAAGTAGAGTTCTCCCATGAAAAACAATGTCAAACCAAGTCCTTCATCAATTTGGGCATCCCAAACTGAAGTCATAACTCAATGTTGATTATGAAGATATCTTGTAAGCTTCTCCTCAAAGTTGGCACCCAAGAATGGGCCCAATTAACTCAGCCTTATAAAATATCTTCTCATGCAAAAGTGTTAACTCCAAGATGCCAACTTGGGCACCAAGGTGGGTCCAAGTCAATCTCTGTTAACTGAAGCATATATCTCCATCGATTCATGCAAATATCATGCATGATTGATCATCCCCACTTAAATGAATGTATCACCTATTATATCATGCAAATCAATTCATTAGTCATGCATTCCAAGTCAACTGAAGTCAACTAGCATTCAAAGAAACTAACTACAATGAGATAATAACCATAACCGCAGAATTGAATTGAATAAATCGAATTAAATTAGTAACTAAACTAAACTAAACTTAACTAAACTAAACTAAACTAAATAACTGAACTCCATGCATGTAAATATCAATCCCTAACTTCTAGGATCTTTACATGCATTACTGAAGTGTTATCTTTCTCCAAATAGTTAACTTAGACTCAAAGTGAGTTCCACCTTCCATGTGGGTGCCCCATGTGCTCCTATTTTGTAGGAGCTCTTCTTGGGCATCCCCACAAGTTCCTATCATTTAGAATTAATTACAAATGTCAATTTACACATTCATTTCATTCGAATTTAATCTCTTTCTAATCCTAGTGTTGGGGAATACTTTCCAAGGACTTAGGAGATACATGAAATAATGTTTAGGATTGCAATTAAATGGCATCCTATTTCCAATAAGAAGATGTTGCTTCATGGATGCCTTCATGTTTAGGTCATTTTGGCCACCCTTGGGGTGGATTCTATTAAGGGTTGCTATTCTCATAGCCTGATGGGTGGCTTGCAGGCCTGCTATACTAGTTGTGCTCTTGATTTAGGCCCAAAGTTGGTGTTCTGATTGAGGGGCTAGTTTTCTACAAGGGTTGTTGTTTTGGGGGTACTAATTTTGGGATATGCTTTCTCCTATATAGGTGGATATGCAAGTATTTTGATGGGGGCTCTCTACCCCATCAGTGCTAATGTTGTTTCTGGTTCAGAATTGGTTTCTCGAGGTAATAGGTTCGATGTGGGTTGGTTTTATCAAGAAGTATTGATGGGATTAGTTGTTTTTTGGTGGTTTGGGTTTCAAGATCCCCTTAATCTTGCTTGTATGGGTTCGAAGAATAGTTTGTTTTACCCACCCTTGAGGTGGTTGTTGTTTCAAGGTATTGTTTTGACTACTTGGAGGGTGGCCTGTTGGCCTATTTTGTGGACTGTTAAGCCTAGCTCAAAATTTGAAGATGGCCTTGCTTGGAGGGAGTTTGTGTCCAAATTTGGCAAAAATTGTGTGTTTTTCACTTTGGTCAAATGAGTGCTATGAAATTTTTGGTGCTTAGTGGTATTGTCTCGACTGCTATTTCTTGATAGCTTTGTTATGGTTTTGTACTTGTTGGACTTTGGTTAATCTGATTAATGGTTTTTGTACCATTTTGTGGATTAATATGGGGATTTTTTTTTTTATTATGTTGATAGTGATTTTTTGGTTGCAATTCTAGCTACTTGGCCTACATGCCTTTTTAGGCTTTGGTTTGGTTTGCCTGCTGCTATTTTCTAGTGATGGCTGGTGTTGTTTCTTTGCCAGCTGTTCTATCTTTGTAACCACGAGATCAAAGCCCTTTCCCTACATAACTAATACAAAACATTTCTTTACACAATGAAAAAAAGAAAATTAAAAAAATGATAAGTATAGGTCAATTTATGGTGTCTGTACACAAGGATTTAAAAAACCAAAAATTAGGGCCAACAAAAAATTAATAAATAAAAAATTATAAAAAAGTATCCTCATCAATCTTCATTATAATATACATATTTCCCCAAAAAGAATTATAAAAATGCTTTTATCTCAAATTATGGTGTCCATACACATGCACGGTATGGTCCTTAAAAAGTGACTTTTAAAAAGTGGTTTTTATACATGCATATTAAAAATTATTTTTTATTATCTGGGTATTAGAATAAATTATGTATTTGAAAACTAGACTCAAAATACTAAATTTCATATTACTGAACTTTTAAAAGATTCAATGTGTAAGTGCTTCAAATTTGAAGTCCAACTATGAAAAAATCTTAAAATCAGGAAAAAAACTTGCACTTTTTGAACATTTTGTGGACCCAGCTCCTTGCATCTACCCTTTTCTTGTTCATTTTTATTGAACCAAAATGAAATTTGGAATTTGTAGGTTTTTTTTAGGTACACCAAAATGAGATTTGAGATTTGTAGGTTCAATTTTAGGAGCACCAAGATGAGATGTGAGATTTGTAGGTTCAATTTTAGGAGCACAAAAATGATATGTTAGATTTGTGGGTTTAATTTTAGGAGCACCAAAATGAGATGTTTTAACTAAAAATAATTCTTTGAAAATTGAAAGGCCTTCGACTCTTTGTCAACTCTACAAGCAAAATGTTAGTTGTTCACACGAAAAAATGCCATAATCTTGCAAGGGTTGCACCAACAATGTTAGAAAACCTCACAAGCACAAAAAAATACCAATGGTTAGGGTTAGACAATTGATGAAGCATAAAAACCCTATATCCTTGACCAAATTACAATGTGAGTTAACTTTAGGTGCATCAAGGGAAAATTTAACTATACAAAAATTAGAAACCACCTACACCATTGAAAAGAGCATGAAATTCTACCCTTTTAAAAAAAAATCACTAACAAATACTTCCATATGACCAAGACATGGCCATTTGAAGATATGGCAATAGCAGTTGTTCTTAAGAAATAAGAGTGGCACATTTTTATAGTAGCGGTTGTTCTTAAAAAAATGACAGCGACACGTTTTAATAGTAGTGTTTGTTCTTTAGGATGATTGCAGTTGTTCTTTAGGATGACTATGGTCATTCTTAGGATGACAACGACCGTTATTAGGATGATAGCAACCATTTCTTTAGGATGAAAGCAACCATTTTTATGATGATAGCAAACCTATTCCTACACAGTTAGAAAACCTTGTTAAAACTTGAAAATTATAGAATGATAACAATCATTTTTAGTACAATAATGGTTTGATTTAGTACAATAGTGGTTGGATTTAGTACAACCATGGTAAAAATAAAATGACAGATGCATTTAGATTCTAGGACTTCTGTGTTTCAAATAACATTAGCATTTCTTGCAGAAGACGTCAGTATTCCAAAACCTATAACTGCTCACAAATCCTTATAAAAACACTAGTGTTAAGGACCTAGGTCCCACCATGCATGACAATTAATGTAAGGGGGGAAATAAGCATAAGGAAAACAATAATGAATCGATCAAATCAAATCAAAGAAAAAGTATAAATTCCAACCATACTCATGAAATGAATTCAATCAATAAAGGTAAGCATAAGCAAGAAACAATGAATGAATTCATGAAATGCAACTATACAATCCCATGTTGAAGTGTAATTCGAATTGATGTTGGATTGCATGTTTGAATCAATACAAAGCCTCCATTGTTGTTGCAAAAGCTTCAAAGCATGTGTTAATGGTGATTGAAGATGTGTGTATTTGCTCTCAAGAATTTGAATGTCAATTTAGCATGACCTCTTTGTACAAATTATTTAGATTCTTCAATCATTTTTTAGAAGGAAGAAGGTTATTTTATAGATTTTCAGGTTTCAAATGAATGATCGAGATTCAATAGTGAAAGATCGCAATCAATGGTTGAGCACCGTTGAGAGGAAATAGATTGGTTAGCTAACTCCTCTAATTGATCCAATTAAGGATTTTAATTTAATAATCAGTGAGATTAGATTGGAATGATTGGTTGGATTGAAGAAGTTAGATTGAGTGGTTAGTGGGATTGAATAAATCAGATTGAGTGGTTAGTGGGATTGGGAAATAGATTGAGAAATCAATGAGCATGATTTATTCAATCAAGATTTGTGAAGATGTATTATTAATTTAATAATTAATTAATATTGGAGATGAACGTGCAAGTTGCATTTGACTTTGACAAATAAAGATATATTTATTTGTTGATCATGTTGAGTGATTTTGAATAATTGATTTAATTATTCAAATTTAGAGAAGAGAAAATGGTTTAATTAAATTATTAATGATAACAATTTAATTGATTTAGATGAATAAGGTATATTAGTGACATAATTAAATAATTGATGTTTATTTAATTAATCAAGAAGAATAAGGTTAAATTAGGACATTTATTAAATAAATAAGATTTATTTAATTAGTCAAAAATGATGATTGAGGATGAATTAATTAAGTAAATTTAAATCACTTAATTAATAGGCAAATGTAAAGTTTGATAATAATTAAATAATCATGTATTATTTAATCATTTAGGGAGGAAGGGTGAAAGTTAAATAGTGTTGTTCGCTAGTCAAGACAATTTAGGGTATCTACAAAAGGACTTGCCAATCTATTTATGTGATAACTAAATGAATTTTTGTGCATATTATCTTTGATTCACCATAATTGGTAATTATGGTATATACCTATATTAGTATCAAAGAATTAATCTAATTTATAAATCCTTTAGTTATCTATCATATTTATCAATAAGTTTCATTTATATGCATACATGTACATACATATACACACACATCTATACACATATATGTATAGATGTATTTTTAAACACACACACACACATATATACATATATATGTATAGATGTATGTGTATACATATGTATACACACACATATATAAGGTTAAAAATTGTATATCCTACAATTTTGACATTATAAATTGTATTCATTTTAGTACATATTTTTGTCATTTTTTAGTATGTGTTTTAGATAATTTTCTATTTTCTTTTGTACTCAAACTATGAAAATTAATATGTCCTAGTATCTTCAATCTATTTTAGTATTTTTTTCTTATTTCTTCTGGATGTTAGCTCTATTGCATTGACATTTGTGTGGGAAAGGTAGCATCCACCTACTATATGGTAATTTAGGATCCATTTGACACTCAAAAAAAAAAACTTTTTTATGCTTCCTATTTATATCTATCACCAAGCCTAATTTTGTATACCTCCAACAAAACATCCTTGTGATTCCCTTTCTAGGTTTAGAAATATTTTTATGTAAGTGAGAATAATTCTTAGTTCTCATATCTTTCATGAATGGTTTGAAATAAAGCTTCCATATTCTAACAGTTTATAACTTCTCTTGTAGAATCTACAAAATTATCTCTTGATCATAAGATTTATTCATCTTTTTCTTTTAACATCTTCATGTCATAAGTCTTGTTATTAATTTTTCTTTATTCTATCTTCTTATCATTATAAATTCTTAATGGTTTTGTAGGATCCTTCAAGTATTCTATTATTGCTTATTACACTATTCTTAGTGGGTCTTCTCATTAAGAAAAGACAAATCCTACTCACCATCTTATCGAGTGCATATTCCTTAACCTTGTAAAACAAATTGATTCAATATATATATATTTTTTTCAATGCAGAAGCTCTTCCCTCTATTCTCTCCTTTATTATTTGTTGTGGAATCCTCTATGCCATATTCTCAACATTGATAGGATCTTATCAATCCTTATGATTTACCCTTAGTATTCATTATCATTCTCTTTATTTTCTTGATTATGTATATATTTTTAGCTATGTTGATACTTATATTTATATACAATTTTCTTTGTCTTTTAGATCTAGCCTCATAGTTAATGGTTTGCTACTCTTTATATCCACTCTTGGTATTTAAACTATTTAGTATTCATTTCAAATATATTAATTTTATGACTATTTTATTGATGAAATTGGTGTACTAAAAATAATAATTGTAGATTTCTTTACTACTACATAAGTCCCAACAATTTTTTTTATTTTCCAACAACTTTAAATGCTAACACAAATTTCACATATAGCACAAGTTTGCTAACATTTTTTGTGCACAATCTCATCCAAGCTTCTAGACAACACTAATTATATTTTCCAAAACTATGAATAATACTCACTCTAAATAATAATATTCTTGTAATTATATTTTTATAATACCATTCTTCGTAACTCATAAACACTTGTTTTTCCAAAAATCATGATCACTTATTTATAAATAATTCCAATAATACCAATAAAACCAAAAAGCATTATCTAGGTCTTCATGTCAACTATATTGACTCTAGGAATGTATTTTATTTATATAGATTAATATTAATTTAGTTAGTATAATTGAATTTGATATAGGTTTAAAGAAGATAAAATTTAATCTACCTATTGCCACCTATTTTCTTATCATTTTGTAGGTGTTTGGCTTCAATACCACTTTCTTAGTCATTTTCAGTTGGACACTATTATAGGTTCACTATCATTTGGGAATCACATATTTTTCTCTATTTTAATCCTTTTCTACATCTCATTGCAAATTCCATTCTTACACAATAACCCATTTCTCAAATTCTATGCTAGTTATTCTCTATTTATTTTCTATTTTTTAATTTTCTTTACTAGTCTACACCTCTCTCAATCTTGTTTATCCTTCTATTCTTCAACCAAGAATCTTTTGGATGGTGATATTTCTTTCAATAACTCTCTAGAATATTATCCCCTCACTTATTTAAAAAATTCCCTCCTTTCATTACAGGATGATTTCAATGACATAACTTAGTATTTTGTCAATATAACCCTATTTTCTCTTAATACAAACACTTCCATTTGTTTGATAATGAACTATTTGATACACACTCTAGTTGCACACAAGCTAATGTATTATAAAATATATAAGACACTCTTCTATCTCCCTTTCTTACATTTGATGTCCTTAATGAAGACATTCTCCTAATTAATGCTTGCATTGAAAGTAAATTTATCAGGATTGTTATGGTGAAAATAATAATCTTAACCAACATGGTATAAATTTTCATAATATTTTTTATATTTATAAGATCACTAAGAATGTGGTTCTTAACACATATCCACATTTTGAATTGATCATCACTATTTGGGATTTTCTTCATGAGCTCATAAATCCTTCCTTGTCAATTCATCTTTCCTCCTTTACCTCCAAGGCTATTTTACCCATGGGTAAAATTTTATAATTGTGTTCCACTTTTATAAAGGAAATGGCCAACACAAATATAAATTTATAAGTTGGATTTCCTATTGAGAAACATAGTGTAACTACTACAATAAAATGTCTTAAATGTTTATGCAAATTTTAAATATAATTATTTATCAAAGGATTACCATATGATGATTATGTAATTGCATTAAATCCATAAGAAGAATAAAAGTAGAAAACCACATGATAACATGATTTATATGGAGAAATTATTTTGAGAAAAAATCCACATAAGAAAGAGGAAAAGTATATATTAATATTGAACAACTTAGAGATAAATACAACACATTAATACTCTCTTCATGTTGACAACATTTTGACAACACCTATGTACTTATAAACAATGGCATGAAACCACTATCTCATACTCTCAATACATAGGAAAGGAGAGAGGATAAAACTTGTATGCATGCAAATGCATTAAATAGAATAGAATCAAATAAAAATCAATTCAAAAATCAAATAAAATACATGCAAACCTTCAAGTTTATGATGTGGGTGCTTGTTTCACTAGCATAACATTAGTATTCTCTAGATATCAAATTGATAAGACTTGGATACAAAGTGAATACTTGACTAATGATTAAGATGTAAAATGGATTTGATTTATAGACTTACATGATTATTTGATGAATAGATAGGATTGAATCCAAAACTTGAGATCTGATCCTTGATTTGGGGGACTAATGAGAAAATGTGTCATGCACAAATGAGTTGCACATTATTTTAAAACTTAATTAAAAAAATTATAATTTATCAACTCAATGTGACTAGGGATTTAACAAATCTAATTGATTAGTCAATTGCTTGGATGGAGGAGCTAAGTAAGTGCATGAGAGAATTAGGGGGAGTTGAATATTGCATTAAATAGTTAAAAGATTGCATGGATGAGTGACATGGATTTGATTGATGAGTGAGACTAGGAGTAAGTCTTAGTGGACTGATTAGACTAATTAGTCAACTAGGTGAGGTGCAATTAATCAATTTAATAATTAATTAATTGAATTATTGGTACACATGAGGTGGAAGTTAATATTAAATTATTTTATTAATGGATAATGTGTGGATAAATAATTAATTAAATGGATAAAAATTTAAATAATTAAATATATAATAATATTATCTAAATTTGATTAAATTAGGAATTATTTAATTAAATTATTAAGCATTAGGATTCCTAGGTGACAAGGTGATGATGTATGTGTACTAGGTGATGTCATGATGAATTAGATGATGATTAAATGGAACCAAGACCTAGGTGATTAGGTGATAATGTGATTATATGGATGATAAGAGGACCTAGGGGATGAATAAATAAATTAGGTGATGATTGAATGACACAATTGATTAGGTGAAGATGACATTATTTAGGTGTCTAGATTTTTCCCCTCTTTGAGATGATGTTTGAAGTAACAATGTTTTACAAAAAAAGAAAAAAAGATATAATTAGATGGATGAGATATGAAGCTTGTGATTATATGGCCCAATCATGTGGAGGAAATGATGAAGGAAGAAATATATTAGCATAAAGTGATGGTATACCCCAATCATGTGGAGGGAATGATGAAAGATTGAATGATAAGATGATGATGCCCTCTCAACAGGAAGTCATGATAAAATCCACACAAGTGAGTTCTTGAGTGATGAATGATGAAATAACCAATGATAAACGAATATAATGAGAAAGATGCAATAAAAGTGAATGGATAAAATGGCGAGATGAAATTGTAACATCATGAAAACAAATTAGATTAAAGAAATAACAACACAATTAAACTCAAATGTAATCTAAAGCTAAACATCAAAGAACAAAGGAAAGCTAAAATGTAAATAAAGAACATTCTCACCCAATATCTACATAGTTCCATATGTGACCTCGATTGTCCTCCATTTCATTGTTTGATTATAATTTCCCTCAAATTTCTCTATGCAAGTATAGCCTATGATAGTGATTCAACAAAATATTGAAGATTAAACAATTGATTACTTCCAAAAGTCATAAGATTTTGGGAGGAGTTACAATGATGAAAGTCAGGTCAATTTATAAAAAATTGATTGTTCGAACGACAGGTTCAAATTGAAAGATAGACGGATGATTCAGATTAAAAGATTCGACATGCATTGAGATTAGTGTTAGTAGTGACGTGAGTGATAAAACATGAAAGGTGGGTATTAAGATTAAATAATGATTTAATATTTAGTTGAAAGTATATTTAAAAATTAGAATAATAATGATTGCATTTAAAGATGAGGATTAGCATGGAGAAACGGTCTGTTCAAATACACAAATGAATTAATTAATTAAATAAAGCTATTTAATTAATAAATGTGTGCATGAAAAAGAATTAAAACAAGATAACTGACTGATTAAATCACGAAGTCTCTCTGTTAAAGTCAATTAGATATTAAATCAGGAGATTATTGGCTAATTTAAATAGATCTCGGGTCAAGTGGAAATGAATAATTAGATAACTTAAGCGATTATCCAAATATAGAAGAATATTCCAAAAATGATTCTTTTATGAATTAAATGATTATTTAATTCAACATTTGAAATTAGAAGATTAAATAAATTAGGATTTATTTAATTGACTGAAGAAAAGATTTAAAGAATAACTACATAATTAAAGTATTTATTTAATTATAGTTGAAGGTGTGATAAGAATAAATTAAATAGGAATTTATTTAATTTTAGAAAGAGGATAAATTGAATTAGCGACGTAATTAAATAATTAATACTTATTTAATTAATCAGGATTGAACAATGGTGAAATGAATTAATTAAATAATTAAAGTTATTTAATTAATAGAGGAATAAAGGTTAAAATGACTTAATTAAATAATTAAAGTTATTTAATTAATAGATGAGAAAGGACTTTAGAAAATAATTAAATAATTAACATTATTTAATCATGATAATGAAAGTACAAATTATGAAGAAATTGAAGTCACAGGACTAGACCAAATTTTAGTGTCTACATAAATGAAGACAATAGATGAAGAGACATGGAGAAATGTTTATTCAAAATTATTTATTATATTGGCATATGAAGATAAACCTTATTTTGATATAACAATGGATTTTATGCACTAGGGTATAGAAGACCAAGGTGACAATGTATCTAGTGCATGGATTGATGCTCAAGGAAAAACAAACAATAGGATGCCACAACACTCTTAAGGAATTTGATACACATGGTGTGTATGTGTGGAGACAATCCACTGGATATGGAGAGGAGTTCCCATCACATCTCAAGGTGATTGACCTTGTTGGATCCTATGAGAGAACATCCATAAACATGACACAAAAACATACGACCATGCCCCAATGTATACTGGGCAAAGATGATAGTGATATATAATGATCATGGTGATTGTTAGTAGGCATAGTATGGTTCAAAAAGATATATCAAAATATCAAATAAATAAATAAAAAGATCAAAAGATAGATCAAAGATATATCACAAAATTAAATAATAGACAACCAACATACATATAGTTGTATAACCTATTGTCAAGTTGCTAATGTGATAAATGGATAATGACTATGCTTGATGTGGTGAACGATGCATCCCACGAAGGAAAATGATGGATGAAATAGGAAAGTTTAATGTTTGAAAAATTATTAGATAACTATATGTTATCGAGGCTGATGTTTAGTTCTTGATTTGACATAAAAAGAATAGTGTTTCTAAGTGTGTATGTTTGTGGATATTGAAGCACACGTTTATTGTTTGATTGGTTTATTGATGGAAGGAAGATGGTAATAATTTTAACAATAAAAATGATAATAATGATGGAATGATAATGATGAAATGATTAAGATAATAATAATGATAGATAAGGGTGTGGAGGGATGCCAAAGAATACTTAGGATCCTACATGTAGCCAAGCTAATTGATTGATTTATTGATTCATGATAATGATAAGATTGTTGATGATAAAAAAACCATGAGGATTGTGTTTTTAATGATAAGAATGAAATGATGATTAGGAATGATACATCTTGATGATAATAGTTTGGATAAAAAATGCATCAAGATTTGTAGCAAGGCTAGGAATAGAAACTATTAGATGTTTTGGATATAATGCTAGGGTATATTGAAATATTATATTGATTGGGATGGTTTGGATTGTGGGTACTAGAGGATATTTTTATATAAAATTTTATTCATGAGATGATGTAAATAATTAGAATATTATTTAATATTGAGAGATGTAACCTCTATTTTTGGCTCTTTGTTCGTCAGTGTTCTCCTTGTAATGCTTTGTTATGTTATGATGTGAATTTGGAACTTGGTTACTTCTGATTGCAATAATTAAATGATGTGAAGCTATATTTTGATGTGATTTTATTCTGATGCCATCTTTATGACATGTTCTGGATTAACTTAGAAGATATCTGATTTAACAATGTTCTATGTTGTTGATCATGTTAATGATGTTAGATGCGTTAGTTAGTGAGATTGTATTGGTGAAGGGGATGGGGTTGTATCACTCGCTTGCGAGTACCCTACGATTCTGAGATTTCCTCTTCACGGTGTGTCTGATCATATTATGTATATATGCACATTCGACATGCTCTTTATTGCAGGTTGGCAGGTATATGACATCAACTCCACCTAGTTTTCAGGTTTGAGCATGTCCATTGACCAACGGAAACTAATTGGGAGATAGTAGCTAGGTTTTCTATGTCAAGTCGTTACCCTAGTCACCGAGTGTCGTCGGGTTGTAGTCGGGTTTGGTTGTTTCATGTTGCCCAGTTCACCTTGATCTTTAATTGAATTCAAGTTATAATGGCTTGTGTTGTTAATATGTGGCTTTAATGTAATTGGTTGTAATGCTAGGAATGTTATTTACTTTATTAATTAATTTAATTTAATTAATAAAATAATCTAATCTTGGGTTAGATTTATTTTATTGATTAATTAAATTAACTGGGTGAATTGATCAAGTTATTTCTTTCGAATTAAAAGTGTTGAAAGTTTTAAATTCTTTTATTGAAAAGAAAAAAAAAAAGTAAAATTTAAAAGGTATTACATTTTATTTGGAAAATAGAATTTTGTTTTAAGTTATTTAGAGTTCAAATGTTTCAAAAATGCAATGATTTTGTAGAAAAGAGATTTTTGGAAATAGTTGACTTTTTGGAAAAAGATATTTGTTTTTGAATTTGGAAATGGAAATAAAAAAATTTGAATTTCAATTTGAGAATAATTTGGGGGAAACTCTATTTTTAGGGGATTTTTGTTCATTTTGAAAAAAAGGGGTTTTCAACTTGGATGGAGAATTTTTTTGGTGGTTTTACTTGGATTGTGAAGGAGGTGGAGATTTTGGCTTGGGATGGATTCAATGGAGGAATTGGAGAACTCCATGTTTGAAGGCTTCAAGGTTTGGAGGAAGAAAACAGGTTCTTCTTATCTTTGCTTGTACATTTTGAAGATAGATTAGATTCTCTTCATGCTATTTGAAATCTTAAATGTTGTTTGAATCCAATGAAAACCATGGGTTATTTGTTTGAAAGCTTGCATTTTGTGTTGAGACTTTGAAAAGAAAACCAAAACAAGAATCAACAATGGAAAAATGAAATGAAAACCCAAAAGAAAACTCCTCATCCAAATTAAATCTTGAAACCCTCTTGTTGTTTGGATAAATTTGTTTGAGTTTTGGCAAAAAGTATTGCTCATTTTCTCAACTTGAGCTAGAAATGTTAATTGAAATTTCCCCCTTTCAAAAAAAAAATGTATATGTTGTTTTCTTCCCTGTTATTTATTTATTTTTATTCTGGTTTATACCAGAAAAGAGGGAAATGGAAATTTTGTTTTGAAAACAAAAATAAAATAAAATAAAATTTTTATTTTGTGGGGTGGGGAGATCAATCCCCCACCACCACCATCGCCGCCATACGCCGCCGATGAGGCGGTCGTGTGCCCAGCTGCAAGCCATGCACTAGGCGTGGCATTGTCTGTGAAGCGCCTGATTCGCCGCCCATGATGACTGACGGTACTTTGCACACGGCCCACTGTATGAAGGCGGTGAAATGCGAGGCACCGGCCAAAATCGACCTGAGGGAGAGGGGGCATGACAGGAGCTTCGGCCCTTTTCTTCAAACGAAAATTCTTTTTTTTCCCTTTTTTTTTAAAAAAGGTTTTAGTTTATAATTTTGTTTATAATATTTAATATTATATGCATAAAATTAATATTATAATTTTAATATTATATATTAATATTTAATATTTAATATTAAATATTTAATAAATAATATTATATATGTAATATTTAATATATGTATATAATATTTAAGCAATTTGTAATATAGGAATTTAACTCTTAATCAGTTGGAATATAATAATGGTATGTCAATAATTAAGACATTTAAATAATAAGGTCTAATTATCTTAAATAGGATATGATTTACAATAATTATAGCTTAAGTATAGATGAAATGGAATCGTTATTTTAAAAGGTTAATGTAATCCTTATCCATGATTGAGCAAATAGAATAAGAGTATTAAACTAATTCCTTAGATGGTGCCAAGCGAACATTAAATAAGTTAATGGTTATTGAAAAAAGTTGATTCTTTAAGCAAATATCTATTCTTAGAAATTTTAATTTCGACTTTCATGAATATTTAGTAAACCTTAGAATAGAGAAATAATGTGTTTAGAGACATGTTTAAAGGAAGTGAACTCTGAAGTGATTAGTTCATTGGTATAGATAAAATGAAAATTGAGGTTTGACCAAACAGTTTACATAAAATATTGACTATTGTTTGATTTATTTATTCTATGATGAATTATGGATTAGATGACTTAATTGAGAAGATTTTGGATATAATAGTGAAACTTAGAGATAATGATTGGGTTGGTTTAATCAGTTGATTTTGGATCATTAAATTTTGAGTATGGAACATAGTTGAGGAGTTAGGGATAGCGAATGGTTTATTTTAATTAGAGGACTTTTTTTTTACCAACTGTTGATCATAATAAGATATGTGATGGAGAAACGAAATATAATTATTGGTTTTAACTCCTTAAGTGGTCATCATGCTTAACTCACTATTAGGTATATTCGTTTTGGAATATAATTGATTTCAAGTAGAGATAAGATTAAGTTGATTTATTTAATGTTAAGTTGAAATCAGGACTGAAATCATTTAATCTGAATGTTTATTTTTCAAGATGTTTATTTATAGAATATGATTGCGGAACTGAGGGTAAAGGATGAACTTATTATCTAACCTGAATGATTTATTAATCAAGTGACTCATCTATAGTGTGTCATCATGAAACTTAGAGAGAACGGTTGATTTAAATTTTAACCAGATAGCTGGATTATTAAAGTGTTTTGATTATGAATATGGTGATGAAATTTAGAGTAAATGATTTGTTCTTTAAACATTTCATTGTCGTGAAAAGGAATGGGATCAATTGATTGGATAAATGCAAGTCATGAAACCTGTGTTTGAATGGATTTTGGAAATCCGAACATTAGCTTACCTACTTGTCTGAAATGTTTTCAGTGTTTAATTGTTCGCATTCAATGTTGTGGAATGAGAGTGAATGTTTTGAGAATCTTCCAGTTATGGGTTCATTTATTGGTATGGGTGGTTATACGTGAGTCAGCCTTTGTTCTGTACTTTGGCTTCCGTGTTATGAGAAAGTTTGTTTGTCATAATTACGTTTTTTTTTTGGCATGTAAAGAGTGTGTGATCATATGATTGTTGATTTTAAGTCATTTCTTGTTGATCATGTAAGTCTTCCAGTTGTGGTTCTTGAGATGATGTGTTACCCTTGTGAATGGTTATTGTCCTTCTCGAGTAGTGCATGAGTCTTGTATCAGTGGAAACCTGGTTCTTCGTACAGGTGGTGTGACCTTGTGATTTAAGGTTAAGTCGTGTTTATAGTTCGTTATGTGGGTCATCGTTATGTTAGTCAACCTTGTGTTAGCCTTGGGTAGTGCACGCCTTGGTTTCAGTTTTGTACATCGGTAGTGATGTGTTACCGGTTGGGGTGTTTGGTTATTTATGATCAGTGTTAGTGCATTGTCTACCCTTGGCATGTGGTTGATTTTTGTGTTGTCGATAGGGGAGTGGCTTTCAAACGAGCGCCGGGCCCAAAGTGGTTCCAGGATAACTCGTGTGAGAGTTAGTTAATTAAGTGAAAATTAAAATAACTTACTAGGGAGAGAGTAGCTTTGAACATTAAATAAGATAATTTAGCCTCACTCATTGGCTCAAGGGCTTGTACAAGACTTGATATGAGTCGGGAAGGCCTGGAATGGCAAGATCGTTATCTTGTCTTTACGAGAGATAATCGATTCCGCTCTGGTGTGCATGTGGGGCCGGGAGTCGGTTGAGGTTTCCAGGATATCCCTAGAGGGGGGCCGGGACCTAGGAAGACTTGCCAGGAGATCCCATGCAGCCTTTGCGATGACACTCCTCCTATGACAGCAGTCGGTATGGTGTTGTACCATTGGTTTATTTTTGTATAGTGATTGTATTCGACTTTGTACTCTGGAAGCATTGTAACCTAAATTTTAGTGATGTGGTTTACGTTCTTATTTGCAGTTCAGTTTTTTGTGTTAGCCTGTGTCTAGTGGTAGTTGGTCTTTCTAGGAAATCCTTGTTACTATCTCCTAGCACGGAGGGAGTGGGGCCTTTGGGTTCCACGTGGTCGGGTGGCGTGCATCTTTCCGTTGGTTCTTCTTCATGTTCGTGTGTTCGTGATTTCCAGTTGGTGAGCTTGTGGGAATCAGTTCCTTCTCATGCCTTGTTCTCTCAGTTCTTATTGTAATTTATTACCCCTCAGTTGTTATCGAGGTGGAATTTGTATTATGTAATCATATTGTTGGAATTACCTCATTCGGGGAATGAGTGTTGTAATCATATTGTTTAAATGTTGTTAATTGGAATCTTGAGGTATTTATTATCCTTGTTGTAATTTATCTTGTTTGGGATGTATGTAATCTTAATTCTGTAAGTGTTTAATGCTTCGGTTTATATTAATGTTTGTTGTTGTTTGGGTTTTAAAGTAATCTTTATCTCGTGGCCTTAGAGGTTGTTGGCAATGTGTATTCATCTTACACGTCATTTTTCCTTAAAGAAAAAAAAATTGGTGCATTTAAATTGTGAATTGCAACTTCCTCTAGGGTTGCGTGGCGGGGCATTACAGGTTCAATTAGGGTTTCATTAATGTTATTTTTAGAATCATAGTTATGTTTAGGGTTGGATATAAAATTAGAGTTAGGTTTGAAGTTAATTAGTGTTAGTTTTAGGGTTGGGGTTATGGTTAGACTTATAATTAATGTTAGTATTGGGATTAGATTCTATCACTTTAATAAAAATAATCTTCTATAAATTCATTCAATTTTTTTTTGAAATTATATAATTTAAAATATTTTCAAATTTACCTATGTTGATATATGAGAGATATAGCAATTCTAAACTCTATACAATTTATAGTTAACTTGACATTGTGTATAAAAAGGTTTCAGTTATGAATGTTATAATATAAAAAATAAATGTGTTTTCAATGTTTATTTGTCAGTTTAAAAGATGTGCCAATAATGTTGCAATCACTAATGATTAATTTTTTCTTCATGGTTAAAATAGATTGGTAAGTAAATTTATCTATAATAAGTAAATTTATCATTGATTTTTTCTTGATAAGTAAATCAATATTTCATAAATTTATCTATAATTCTTATTTAATTTTTCTTAATTATATTAAATTATATTTTATTAAATTGTTAAAAAATTTAAGTTGCTTATAAATAATTTTATGTGTTTTTATAATTAAGTTGATATTGTGTATAAAAGGTTTAAGTTATGAATGTTATAATATAAAAAGATAAATTTGTTTTCAATGTTTATTTGTTAGTTTGATGTGAGAATAATGTTGCATAGTAATGATTAATTTTTTCTTGATTGGTTAAGTGATATTGTGAAATTATTCTATGTTCATTTAATGTTATGAATGCTATATAATATAAAGAAAAATATTTCTAATATATTTTTAATGCATCTTTATATTTTATAAACAAACATCTAAAATAACAAGAGCTGCAGAGCTGCGAAGTTCCTGCCATAAAGTTTTAGAATAGTTTTGTTTGTATTTGTTGTGTTTGTTGTGTATTGCAAAAGGCCTGGATCAAACATCAGAAAACTCAATTGAACCCATATGCTCGTTTTGTTGATTGTAGAGTAGTGGACAAAAGCATTGCAATAGTCATTGGACCAAGACCACAAGGTAGAGGATTAATTGATGAAGTTATTCTTGAATCCTCTTCATAGGAAACATGACCGACTAATTGGTATTCTCTTTTAGCACTAGGATCCTACAAAAGTGGAAGCAATAGTTTTAATTTGCTATATATTAACCATATTTTACTTACAATTTTTTTTGAAAAAGGAAGTTAGAAGGTGTCATACCTCTACTGCATTTAAGCCAAGATCAATTAGTACTGCACCAGGTTTCAACCAATCACCATGAACCAAATTTGGCTCGCCTACTATCTAGAATCACAACTACGTACTATAGACTCATCACTATGTGCACTGATGTTTGTCTAGGGTATTAATTTTTTAACTTAGACATTGATGTGTATACCCTTAGCTTCCAGATCTTCTTGTCTCATTTAATTTTTTGTCGACATCCCTATCTTTGGATAAGTCATAACCAAATTCTAAGGTCATCTCTAGATGGGCATGCTCTCTGCCAAATATGATGAACTAGGGCATGAGTGAACTAAATGTGTTACATATCCATCAACGCTAAATTATTTGGATGATCAGAAAAACTTCAAGAAATTGTAGACATAAAGAGAAAGATTAAATAAAAACTAAATGAGATACACTCTTGACAATCTTTGTTTGGGATTTTCACTGCTATTTGGTTCTATGTTATATTCTTTTCAAAATTAGAATTTTTTTTATTATGATCAATTAGAATAGACTCTACAAGAAATGCATAAATATATTGTCTTGTGTAAGAAGCCCACGAATAGAAATAATAATTTGTTGATAAATCACAAGAGATAACTCTTTGCAGTCAAACACAAATCTCTAGATTTTTCACACTAATCCAATAATTATCGCCAATGAATCAGAACAGTAGTATCAATCTTAGTTCAATGATATATGTCAATATCAAATTCATAATTAACAATAAATTTTAGATACTCCACACTGGACACTGAAACAAATTGAAAAGTTGTCTTTATTTGCATCTCCTCTAGAAACTCATCTATCTTGTAAGTAGGTAACATGTGCAAACACTATGTACTGGCTTGTGTTGCTAGAATTGGCAGTCATGTAAATTTTTGTAACATACTGGCTAGTATAAGTTCTACACTAAGGGCCTCTACCATTTTGATGGAAAAAATACATGATAATGGGTCTCTTTAACTTAATCCCCTAATTTATGAAGAAGACCCTATGGGGGATGATTAATCAAATTGAAAAAGAAGACAATTCATTATGCAATTAGTACTCCCCTGGTTGAAGTTGACAAGAGGTATATGCAGTATAGAAGTTGCCAAGTCAACTTATTAAAGGTTTTGGACATATCCAATTTGATAATCATTCCAGAATAACAGTAAAATCTTGAGAGATTGAATGGTTCTCAAGGTGTAGGTGGATTTTCAAGGTGTAATGGCATAAACATTAAAAACATCATAACCCTAATTAAATCCTAATTGAACCCTACTTGAACCTTAATCTAAATGAACCCTATCCTTAACCCTAATTGAACCATAAACCTAACTCTAATTAAACCTTAATTGTAGACTGAACTAAAATAAGCCTAATTGAACCCTAATTGTAACTTGAACTTGATTCTAATCATAACACTAATTGAATGCCAACCCTAACCCTAATTGAACCCGAACCCTAACTCTAACTGAACCTTGTTGTTGGGGTTAAATTATGGTTCAATTAGCATTCTAGTTAAACCTCTATTGTAAGATTAACCAAAATAAGCCTAAATAAACCCTAACTATAACTTGAACTTGACCCTAATCATAACACTAATTAAATTATATCCCTAACCAGGCTAACTGAACCCTAATTCCAACCATAAACCTACTTGTTAAACCCTAACCCTAAATCTTATTGAACCTTATTTTTAGGGTTCAATTAGGGTTTAATTAGCATTCTAGGATGGAGATTAAGGTTAGGTTAGGGTTAGAGTTGTGAATATCTTAATATTAGCTTATAGATTTGACCCTAACTATAATCATAATTGAATCCTAACCCTAACCCTAATTAAACTCTAATTCTAACCCTAACACTAACCATAATTAAATTCTCACTCTAACCCTAATCGTAATTAAATCCTATTGTTAGGGTTGAATTAGGGTTAGGTTTAGGGTTCAATTAGAGTTCTCGTATAAATCTTGGGGTTAAGGTTATTTATTTCTTGATATTAGTTTATAAATTTGACATTAATGATAACTATATTAAAGAAAGAAAAGCTAGTATATATTTTTATTGGTATGTGAAATTAAGTACTAATAGGGTTAGAATTATTAATGTCTTAACATGTTAGTTTATAAATTCGACATTAATGAAAAATATTACAAACAAAAGTAAGTATTTTAATCTAGAATTTTATTTGTATGTGAAATGAAGTATTATTAGAATTAGAATTATTAATCATAAAAAATAATTAATCAAATCACAACAATATTTGTAAAGCTTAGAATTAATTATAAAATTAAACTAAATTTTAATTTCTAAAATTTATATAGTATTTATTATCTAGTTTTGAAAATAATCATTTAAATTATAGTAATTATCTACTACAAATAAATTAAATTAAAACTAAATTTTATTTTTAAAATAATTCAACAATTATTAATTATAATTTTAGAATAAATTAAGATATATATATATATATGACTAAATTTTCTATTATTTTTTTCTTTGCAACCAAATTATTTTATTTTCCTAAAATTACATTAAATTCTAACATCAAAAAAATCAAAAACTACTGTGCATGCCTACTTTTGGGATACAACCATTCAACAATACCACCCCAATAGGGTTTGAACCTTGGTGGCAAGAACAACAATGCCACCTATAAACCATCACACCATGCCTATACCGACATATTGTTCTTTAAATTTGAATAACCAATCATTTTGTAAATTAATAATCAAATCACCACAATGTGTGTCTATATATATATTATATATATATATATATTACAAGAATAAGTATTTAAATCTAGAATTCTATTTCTATGTGAAATGAAGTATTATTAGGGTAAGAGTTATTAATCATATAAAAAAATTAAATCAACAAAATATTTTTAAAGCTTACAATTAATTTTAAAATTAAACTAAATTTTTATTTAAAGTATTTATTATCTATTTTTAAAAATAATCAGTTAAAATATATTAATTATTCAATACAAATAAATTAAATAAAACTACATCCTATCTAATGTATACATCTGTAAAGGTCTGATTTGGTGTATGCAGGGATTATTTGCAATGCATTGGTATACTAGTTGATCATTCTACTATATTTAATATAATTAAATAAAATAAATATTATTTTCAAAATAATTCACCAATAAATAATTATAATTTGAGAATAAATTAAGAAATGAAAAAATATATAAAAGAACCTTTTTTTATTTCTTTGCATCCAAATGATTTCATTTTGTAAAATCATATTAAATTCTAACTTCAAAAAATCATAAAATATTTTACATGCTTATTTTTATATTTTTGAGTTGAATTGTGTTGTTCTTTAAATTTGAATAACCAATCATAAAGCAAATAAATAATCAAATCAACACAATATTTAAAAACTTAAATTTCATTTTAAAATTAAACTAAATTCTATTTTCTAAAATTCATAGAATATTTATTACTTAATTATTAAATTCATAATTAATTAAATTATAATGATTATGTGATATAAATGAATTAAATTTAAATAGAAGTACATGTTCCTTTTAAAATAATTCAACAATCAAAGACTAAAATTTAAATTTAAAAGTATTCTTTATATTGTATTTTTTTCATTTTTACATACAAAATATAAAATATTTGAAGTTGATAAGTTTTAAATTTATTAATTATGATGATATCCAAAAACTAAAAAGATTCAAAATAATGAAATAGATTAATTACAAGTGACAACACACAAAATTCTACACTCGTCAATACTAACCATGAAAGTTGCATGGAATTTAATTTGAACATCTATGAATCTTTCGTCTTATATCTAATTATTTTTTAAAATGTTTAAGTTGTATACTTGATACGTAATTGAAAAATAATAGTTTAGATTGTATATTTTGTTAATAATTTAATGATATTTGTATTGTGAAATTAAAATAATAATTTAAGAGTAAATGTTCAAAATGATCATTTATTCAATATATATATATATATATATGTAAAAATTTAAATAACAATTAAAAGAAAATGTTAAAAGATTGTATATTTTATGAATATTTTAATAATTATTATCTTGAAAATTTTAAAATTAATTTCAAAAAAATCTTCATTAAAAATATTATACTTTATTGAATGGTGGTCATATAAACAAGTAAATAAATGAATAGAATGGAAAACATAACAAGTATACAATTTTGAAGAGTTCAAAAAAAACCTTGAAAAGTTGCGATAATAAGTTTATGCTTCCTGAAAATCCGCCCTTATCGCTCAAAGTTTATTAGCCAATAAAATTGAGGAAAATTAATTTTTGAAATTTGAAAAGTTAAAAATCTTGCATGTTTACTTTAACTATATACAAATATTTGTCAAATAGAAAAAAAAGTTGAGTTCTCATTTGTTAAAATCAAAGTTATTAATAACTTGTTAAGGAAAAGGGGTCGCCTATAATTCCTTGGCAGGAACTAAAAATGTGATTGTAAAAAAAATACAACTTAATGAGTGAACATACATTTAAAGTTAAAAGTGAAATTATAAAACAAATTGTAAATTTATTTTATTTTTCTTCTATAAATATAATTTTTTTATTTGTCGTCCTATTAGTAATTCCCACTTCTCCTTTTAATGAATGTTTTATTTTGCAAGGGTTGATTTAGTGCTACCGTTGATCTATTTCCTGCAGATATCAACGGTGCCCGCCATCCCGTGATCGGGAAATGAAGGATCATGAAATCACGGGTGGGTGCCACGTGTCCTATCCAGTGGATCAAATTTTAGCTATCACTGACCAACTACCATTTGATCTGAGCCGTTCCCCGCCATCCCGTGATGGTGCTTGGGTTGATTGTGAAATCACAGGCGGGCGCCACGTGTCTCATCCGATGAAGCCTAAAGAGTAAAGGAAACACTAGCTGGCTTTAAATGTATTAAGGGGCGAATTACTAAAGTGTTCTCCAGATGCACATATTCTAAATCGAAGGATATGTTATAATCTCATTGGAAAATCTGCTCGAAGGTTAACGACATGGCTGGCGACTGTGTTAAAGGAACGAGATCAACGACACCCGCTATCCCGCAATCAGGGATTACAAGGATCGCGATATCATGGGCAGGTGCCACGTGCCCTTCCTAAAGGATGAAATCTGCGTGACCATTGATGAGTTGTCTCTTCAAGATTGACGGTGCCCGCCATCCCGCGATTAGGAATTTTGGGATTGCGATGTCGCGGGTGCCTGCCACGTGTCTCATCCAATAAAGCCTGAGGAGTGAAGAAAGCGTTTACCGATTTTAAATGTATTACGGGGCGGATTACTAATGCGCTTGTAAGATGCACGTGTTTTATTTCAATGCAGATGTTATGATTTTAAGGGAAAAGCTGCTCGACAGTTAAAGGAAAGGACGGCGACCATTTTTGAAGGAGCAGGATTTATGGTAAAAAGATCGATAGTGCCCACCATCCCGCAATGGTAAATCAAAGGATTGTGATATCGTGGGAAACCGCCACGTGGCATTCCTTCACGGCGTATGACATAGTGGGCCCCTTTATTGTCGTGTTGGCGATTATGTCAGCCTGTTTTGAAGATGGTCGTCGATGATTTGACCAAACTGAAGGATCAATGGCTCAAATTTAAATATGTATCAAATTATGGTTGGAGCCCTTCGTGCAGCCCGTGAGTGGGCTTTAATGGCCGGATAGAGACATCTTGGTGATTTGATCGACATCAAATCAATTTACCGTCTCCATTTGTCACAAAACATCTAAGTATTCATTGAAAGCAGTTTGAGCAAAGGTGAAATTGACATTTGTAATAGAAATTGAGTTTTGTCGCGAAAAAAAGTCGTGGAGTTAATTTTCCTGCATTTCCCAGTCGTGCACCTAAATTTGGGAAAGGGAAGTGCCTTTATTCTTGTCAGCGAGTTCATTAAAATATTTTGTTAGAATTTCATTGTTTAATCATAAATTGTGAGGAATTGCGATTTACACTCTATAATTTCCTATCTACCTTAGTCATAGCCAGCAGAAGTGTAACATTGTAGGTGAGGCCCTAGTTTGTCTAAAATGCGATTTGCCAACCAAGCGACACTCGGCCACATTGAGTATTTGAAAAGAAACTTGTATGATGATTTCCTAGATCAATTTCCATTATCAACAAATGAGAGAAGGAAAAATTTGTTGTTGATGCGAGGGAAAATCCTAAGGGAGGGGTTGGTGTGTAATAATTCCAACATTGCTGATGCTAGGGTTCCACTCACGGGCTTAGAAATGTTCAGATTATGGTATGGACAGAGGAATTTTCCTCATCCTTTTTCAAATGGATGGATGTACGACATGGGAAAGCTGGTTGTTCCAAATGTGTTCCCTGATGTGGACTTACTTAGAGCAATGGCCAAAAGATATGACCCTATCACATGGGTAATCAGAGATAATGATGGAGGGTTCTATTAGAAATTAACAGAGATGTTATCCAATAGACTTTTGATTTGACTAAGCCAAGTGATGACTTGGTTCCTATTAATCTTGAAGAAATGAAGCAGGAGTATACAAAATTCCAATCTTTTTTTAGGGTTAAGCTGCTTCCACCTCATCTGGTTAAGGCAGGGGGTTCACAATTTCACATCAGCCCTAGTGACCAGGAACCCTTCAGATTGAATTGTTTTGGAAAGCCTTTCCTGGCTACTTTCTATTCACTATGTCAGCTTTTGGGTTTCAGCCCTAGTGCAGTAATGTCGATTGCATACATGTTCATGGGGGTGCAAATACAACACCCTAACTTCTCTATAACATATGACTTTGCTTCTTTTTTGGTGGAGAGGATAGATGAAGGACTGTCAAAGCTACAGAATGGTGATACTAGTACTCAATTCTTTTGGTATTCCATGTTGATGCATATGTTCTTGTTTAGGAATGTTGATTTCTTTGCTGAGAATATGAACTTAAGACAATCAGTTAATGGAGAAAGATTTTCAGTACAGATATGGGCTGCAGATTTGTCCTATAATGAGAAAGCACCAATTATGTACCATTTGATAATTGTTTCTTTGCAAGATTGAGGGTTAGATTGATGGTAAATGTACCTAGGATCCTTGAGGAACTGCATGATTTCCTTAGGCCGAAGGAGAGGAAACCAAAATGGAGGGTTTTACATAACTGGGGTGACATTATCCCATATCCAGTCAGCACTGTCCTGAGAATATATGGATTTCGAGGAACCCCTCACATACTGCCATACAATGTGCCACCAAGACTAGGGTTTGCAGAAGTTATGTGGCAGATGGGGTGTATTCATGAAGATAACCTAACTGGAAAGGGGAAGGGAACATTATTCCCTGATTATACAGTAGTGTCTAACTTTACATTTTCAAAGGGAGGCTAGACACATTTTGACAAATTCTTTGTTGATTACCATTTGAGATTTGGTCCAAGGTGACAACATGATCTTGAAGGTTTCTTTGCTCTTTTCAGACAAAGAATAAAAGGTGGAAAATTTGCACATGAGTTCAATTTACCTGAGGACCTGATCAGGAATGAATTTGATTTAAATAGACAGGAATTGAACAAGGAAAGTGGATAGCTTTTAGTAAGCTACTGGATATTGTGCA
>VDFB02256132.1:243404185-243525223 GCA_007258455.2 Sequoia sempervirens | reverse complement strand
CGCCCTCTTCCTCGATTTCTGGCCCTTTTTAGACTTTTTTTCAATAAACTAAATTAGACCCATTTTTCTAAATTTTTTCCCCGACAAAACCCATGTTTTCAAATTTTATTTTTTTACGTAAAAAAAATGCGTAATTTAAATATGAGGGTTTTCTTGCTACTCACGTGCTCTCCGCCTGCGCCCCCGCTGTACAATGCACGAACCTCATCCGCCCGGTGCACGATCATAGTGTCATTATCCATCGGCATCGTTCCTCCTCGCCCACTTTCTCTCCTCTCCTCTTCTTCTCTCACCTGCTACAGTGAAAATGACCAAGGTAATTTTTAACATTACCTTTTTAACCCCTTCCTCCCAAAAGGTATTTTTTACCTTTTATTTAACTTTTTATTCCTCCCACTAATCCCAAACTTCCCGAGGCTACCATTTGCGAATCATACGTCGGATCACTTCCGTTCAAAAGCCAAAATTGCTTAGTTTTCCGAGCCCTATCCAACGGTGTCCTTCTTTTCTTCCTATCGAGAGGTCGCCCGAAGATCCCTTTTTCCTCCCCGCTCGCCCTCTCGAGGGGGCATACCCTCTTACCATTCCTCCATTCATTCAGCCTAGTCATTGGGGCATCATCAGCCTTTTCCACCCTAGGGGCATCACCATCTGTCACCTCTTGTCTTATTCGCATTTTATTTTTCTTCGAAACATTGTTATCCTAACAATATTTCGAAGAGGGGCAAAATGTAGACATCTAAATTTAATCACTTCCATATGCTTAAATTTACTGCCTTCCCCTCTATCGTATTAATATTAATTTATTAAATTAATATTACACCTTTTGTCTCATATCGGTAAAGTATTTAATTTAATAATTAATACTTTGTCTTTCACCTTATTCCTCTCTAAATTAAATAAATACGCTAATTTATTTAATTTAGTCATTTTCCCCCTTTTGATTTAAAATCAATTTAAAATTCCTCACTTTCTCTCTCCTTGTCACATCCTCCATAACCTTGCCCTAATCCGAATTAATTTAATTAATTCATGATTATGATGTGCATCCTCTTAATCAAGATTAATGTCACATCCTCCTACATTTGCCACTTGCCTCTAACCTTCCATTAATTAGCCTAATCCAATGTTTGCACAACCTTAACCAAGGTCATTAGCTTTTTTTTAGCACCACTTTTTGGTCAATTCTTCCATTTTTCCTTTTTGGATATTGACTCTCCTTCCCATGAGAATTTTTAATTCTCATTTATTTATCCCATGTCTCTCTCCTCCCTATGTGAATTTTTAATTCGCATTCCATTCTTCCAAGGCTTCTAGAACCTTGGACTTGTCACAATCTCCACATGTGACCAAGTCCCACCTTTGTGGAGCCCACCTTTTATCCTCTAGATCATCCTAGAATGTGAATTTTTAATTCACATTTATGTCCCCAACCACCTTTCCTTTTCCCATGTAGATTTTTGAGGAATTCCAAAATTCCTCAAATGTCCCTTTCACTCCCACTTGGGGACAAGGAATCCCTTTTTAAAGAAATCTCCTCACTCCCCAAGGTGCATGTCCTTTCTCCACCTCATGTACCTTCTTGACACCTCACCTCCACCTCATATCCCCTTGTCCACTTCACCCTCCACATGTCAAGATGTGAGGGCTTGTGGGTTCTCAACCCACCATAACCCTTCATCTTGGCCTTGTTGGAGCAATCTTGACCGTTGAATTCTCTAGAGAATTCAAAATCTCCTATAAATACCCCCTCCCCAAGGGCATTTTCAACACTTAGCCATTTGATAACTACATGCTGCCAATTTGCATTCTTAATCATTTACCATCATCTAGCTATCTACTCTAATCATTTTTCACATTCAATCTTGCATTTAATCACTCAAGAAATCATCTAAGAAGCACACAAAATCATCCCAAGTAAGGGCCAATCAAGGAGACATCAACAGTAAGGAAGGTGAAATCGTTTGTATCTTGTCTTGTCCATTTTCCTTCTTGTTATATCACTCTTTTGGCTAATCTTGAAGTGTCCTTAGTCTTTTATCACTTGCATTTTTAAGTTATTTTGCACGTTAGAGTAGGGTAAAACATTAAGGTTCACACATGGTATAAGAATCCTTACATGCAAAAGCTACATTCCTATCCATCTAGCAGTTATATTTGGTTATGGTTCTCAAGTACCATACATTTAGTATGAAGTATACTATTTAGTTCTTAAATAGTCTATTGGACCTTTTAACAAATAACTTTTTGTTATTTTGTAAAGTTAGGAAGCCCACTCTTAACAATTTCTAAGTACCTCACATAGACAATTGAATGAATAAACTTTTTAAAAGAAAAAGTGATATCTCATTCTTCTTAATCTTCAAGAATATAAATATTATAGAACAATTCCATTGTTTGGAAAAAGGATAGATACAATTAACTTATCTCTATAAGTTATTGACATTTGAGCTATCTAGGTTGAGTTTTGATTATATGGGAAAAGCAGGTTTTGAATGGACCTGAAACCATTTACAACAGGTTTTGAATGGACCCGAAACCATTAACAAGAAGATTTTGATAGGGAACAAAACCCACACAAAAAGAATGAGCTGCACAAGGATACAACAAACACAACCAACAACAAACCAAAAGAAGTTACTAAAAGAATGAAATGATAACCTAGATCTGCATAAATCAGAGAAGGTTTTAATGGGAACCTTAAACCCAACAAAAATATTTATAGGGGAGCATGAACTCAATAACCACCTAAGATGGCCAAGTAACCATGATCCTGTAATAGCTAGACTACAACAAAACACTTATCAACAACACCCCTCGAAACCAAACTCCCCACCTCAATAGGAGAGTTAAAATTTAGAGAAAAACACTGAAGAGCCCTAACAATCACATAGGACCAATCAACCCAACACACCAACCCAACCTCCACCTCAATAGGAGGGGGATAACCTCTATAGGAGAGGATGAAATGAGTACCTAAACCATAGAAAATAAAACTTCCCACCTAATCCACAATACACCTCTCCACCTCAATAGAAGAGGGCTCCACCTCCAAAGGAGCAATCTCCACCTCCAAAGAAGACCAAAATTGTAAAAACCAAAGGGAAGCAGCTACACCCATAGAAAGGGACAACAAAGCATCCTTTGGCATAGTGGTAAATTGGAATACCAATGAAAAAGTAGAGCACTCCTCAACTAGCAACCATGATAGAAGATACAACTGAGCCAAAAACCAATATATTTAAAGGATCTCAACACTTAGAACAAACACACTCCCATCTTGTAACACAAATAATAGAACCCAAAAGGGGGAGAGCATAAAGAACATCAAACAAGATTGGCAGTTTGAGAGAAAACCACCCAATAGAGCATAACAAGAAACCATGGCAACCACAACAACCACCAACCAATTTAGCCTTCCAAGCAACATAACCAAAAAAAATGAGGAAAAAGAACCACTCCCCTAAGGCCATCCTAAACACCTAGCACCAAGAGAAACACTCTCCATAGGGAACAAAAAGAGAGACATCACTGCAACAAAGCAAGATCTAGATAGGAGCAACCTCATTCCCAAGAAAAACAACCAGCACCAATGGACAAACAATGGGACCCTAAAGGAGAAGGAAAAGGCAAGGAAATCCTCCTAGTAGAGAGAGAGAGCAGGCAAGACAATGAAGAACAACTTCCAACCCTACATGCTAGTTAGGGTTTGAAACATGCCAAAAACTATCCACGGATAACTCCACCAAAGGAAAACCAATGACCTTAACCTACAACAAATGAATCTCCCACACAGAGGCACTGAAGCCCAAAAAGGGCTAGAGAGAGCTAAGAAAACCTGCAGACAAAAAGAGAAGAGAGTAGGCACAACAAGTAAAATCAACTTCCAACCCAACATACTAGTCAAGGTTTGAGAAATGGCCAACACTCTCCCCAAACAACCCTTTAGCAGGAACCCCAAATACCAACCCCAGTGCCACACAAGCAGTCACAAAATACCACTATCCAAAGACCAACCCTTGCCTAGCATAGAGCCAAATAAGCACGAGAGACAGCGGGCACAACGAAAAGAGAAAACATAGAGGAGAGAGTCCACACAAGGAGCCATTCCTTGAACAGAGGAACAACTTGGACCAAAGATAAAATGCCCGAGAAAAAGGCCCCAAGTCGCTAGCAAAAGCAACATAGGAAGCACCAAGCTAGAGGACCAAAAGAAAGGCATCCCCCTGAGGAACAAAAACTAGCCAGAGTGCCACTACATCAACCAGAAAGTGACCCCTCCAACTCCTCTGCCTTCCTCATCTACATCATCATCGTCTCCTTCCCCGCCCTCGCCCTCCTCAGATTTCAAAAATTTCCCTCTGCTCCCACTTCTTCCCAACACCATGACTAATGAAAATGTAGGTTCCTACAAACACCATAGCTATCTAGGTTGAGTTGGTTCTACCATAGGTATTAAGAATTAGGACCCATATAGTGTATGTACATTATTAATATAAATTGAGCTTATATAAATGATTTCCTTTGCTAACTATATGATCAATTTCATTTTTTCTTGGGAAAAAAATATTGTTAGAAAAGAATAGACACTATCAATGCTAAAATTTATTTATATCCTACAAAAATATCACAACTCAAATTTGTCAGAGGTTCATACACATAAATTCTAATAGAATTCCTAGTCTTCCTTTTTTTGGACATACATTGATAACGCCCACACTTAGTCATGTATTTTCACAATTCCATGTGGAAATAAAAGATTGTGAGCAACAATGTAGGGTTCTATATAAGAGTTTTCAACATTAAATTTTTTAAATGGGGTAAATAATCTTTTAGGGGTTGCTATTCCATTGATATAACCAAAAGAAACAATATGATGTGGTTCATTGAAAATTGAAAAATTCGACATATTTCTCATACTCCTATAAATGAACATAATAAATAAAATATTATTGGAACTTGTGCTGAATTTCAAAATTAGGCTTGGAGTTTTTACTTCAAATATTTTACTAACATTTGTGACATCCTCATCATCACAAGCATTAAATTAATATCATGATTAGAGTTGATTTATTTTAAGATGTAAGATATAAGGAGTTAAATTTTACTAATAATGTTTTAGTTGCATTCATATGTTTTTAGTAACAATAATTGCACAAGTAAATTCCAATGAACCTTCATTGTTTAATAAAATTATTAAAGAGAATCCTAGTTAAAATTTTGGGTTGAAATTCTTAGGACTTTTATTGAGAGTACTTGGTTCCAATGATTTGGAGTTTTTAGTTCATATATTATATAGAGAAAATTTCAAAATAGTTTGCTACAAGTTTCTTTGGGCTTGTTGGCCTTCTACTTTAGCTTGAAATTTTATATCTTATTCACATAATCATAATTTAGATGTGCATCTCAACCTATTCATTGGGAAGTGAATTCATTAATCTCAAGGCTATCAAATTATAGTGATGATTGTAGAATTTGTTAGTGTGCATAAATTTGAGTTGAGTTGTGGCCTCCTAAGTTGTTGGCTTGTAGCAACAATGAGAAGTGTAAATGAAAGGTTTTTTCCTAACTCAACTCTATAATATTATGGTCCTAAATAATTTTAAAAATTAGATATGTATTTATGACTCATTATCCCATTTCAATATCATATTCTACAATTGAAGATTTATGACTCGTGTTAAATTTAATACAACTATTATAATACTATTATGTTACACTGGTTCCCTATGAATATAGTGGTTCACATAGTTCTCTCTTTTTTGCATGTCCCTCTTGCTTCCTTTCTATCTAGTTGCATATTATTGTTTATCCTTAATACCAACATTTTTGGTGTATTTTTTGGTATTGGAAATTCCTTCCTAATGTTTGTGAAAATAATCATTTTTCTAGTTTTGGCGGTTACTATATTTAAACAAATTATTAGTGAGAAAAGATAGCTCTTGATGGTTTTGAAGGGAAAACATTTTGGTAGTTGGTATATATTATTTGCTACAAGTATTTTCTTAAATTTCCTTACCACATTTTATAATATAGGGACACAAATGGGTGTCTCTAAAAATGACTTGATTTGACATCAAGCCGTATTAAGTTTTTATGTAGTACGAATTATGTTGTTATTAGACATTAGGATCAACTTGGAATGAGGTAAATTCCTTTTATAATCTTGATACCACAATATATAGTGAAGAAAGTTTTATTTGGGAGTATTGCTACCATATTTTACATGATTTAACTTTAGTATACATAAATTGCATAAATTTTGCATATTTATTCTTAGTGATGCTTAAATAGAATTCCTATTTTAGATGTAAAGAAAATTTCTACATGTCTTATATTAGTGGGCCCATTTATATTGCAATATTATGGTACACATCAAATAGGTTTCATGTTCGTACCATTTATCCTAGCTTGGCTAATATGCATTAGTGTCATTTGTCTCTACAATATGAATTATGGGTATAATTATCTTTTATATTACCAATAATAATAAAGTTTTGTTTGTATGCCTAACTTCTCTAAACAAAATGAATATATGCATTCGCCTTGCATCATACTCCATGAATTCCTTATACTTTTTTTGACATTTTCTCCCCAAACTAGTCAATCTCTACAATATGAATTATGGGTATAATTATCTTTTATATTACCAATAATAATAAAGTTTTGTTTGTATGCCTAACTTCTCTAAACAAAATGAATATATGCATTCTCCTTGCATCATACTCCATGAATTCCTTATACTTTTTTCAACATTTTCTCCCCAAACTAGTCAATCATAAAATTAGAGACACATATTTTATTGCTAAAGTAAATTTACCTTGTTGAATACAATATAATTTTTATATAAACTATGTAGCATATTTTTACATCACTATTTGAATCACATCATAATATGAAATATAAAAATGCGTTAAACTATTCAATGGACAAATAATCAATGACAAATTTACAAATATTCATATTTTTTTTATTGGAAAAAATTATCTTTGACATTTAAAATTAGTTGATAATTATTATCTAGACAATGAGTCTTTGCACATAGTCTAATTTCTGCAAAGTTATTCAATGTTAAAAAATATGTCAAGTATGTTGATATCATCCTATCTAAGGATACAGCCAAATTTTATCAATGCGCTTGATTTTGTACAAACCTAAAGATGCTCATGTCCATAACTAAACATGACATAGTCGTAAATTGAGTCCATCTCCTTTATAATATCCATACATTTAGTGTCCATGACTTGGGAATAACAGTGTAATTGAATCAGCATCATTTTTTTTTTCACATACAATGTTAGAAGATATGAAAAACTTCACATTTGGTAGCAAAGTATTCATTATGTTTAAATCAAACTTACCCCAACCTCCATGCAAGAATACATGAGTGGTAGGTTTCAAAATTAGGCTAAAGCATCTATGAATAACTTATAACTGAAGTTTTCATATAAGATAATGTCTAAGAACATATTGTGACATTCATATGTAAACACTAGTAAACATAACTCTTACGAAAAAACACATAAAATATCTGAACAATCAAAATATTTTCTAAATGATAAATTAGAAATAACAATTACATTGAATTTGAGATTCCCACCTTAAAAAACTAAAAAAATATGGTAAAAAAAACAAAAAAAACAAATCACCTTCATTGTATAAATCTAAAAAACATATATTTTAAACAGAAAAGTAATTTACTTGTACCAGTAATTTATGGTGTCTGTTTATAAATGGGCATATCCAACTTCTGTGTCAACACAGATTTCAACTTCCAGAAGAAATCTAATCCCAATCCCTTTAAATAAAGAGTTGTTCAATCAAACTGTTGTTGTAAGGTTAATGACAGTTTGTACTTCGTTAAGAATCCAATTTCAAAGTGTATTCGAACTTATCTTCTTTGTCAATCTAAAAAAAGAAAAGTAGCTTGATTGCACCATTGATATTGACTGGTTACCAGGACAACTTTATAAGAAAAGCTTTTTAGCTCCTTTAATTCTCATTCACATAAAACCTGTCGGATGGGAGAATTTTATACAGTTTTAGGTTGTACATGGACAATTTCAGTCCAAATTATTTAAAGATATTGATGTGAATGTTTACTAAGATTATAATTGTTTTATAGGATTTTTATTTTGTTTTTGATTAGGGGAGTTGTCAAATTTTAAAATATAGGACGTTTTAGGTGATATTTATATATGATAATATACATTGTCGTTGTCAATTAGATATGTTACATATATTTTTGTGAAGTACGAGTTGATATTTTCGAATCATAATGAAATGAACTAATTGATTAGATTTAGTACTTGATTTAGATTGGTTTTACCTCACTCTATTTGCTAGTGTATGGTTTTTATTTCATTTGATTAGGTTGTTAGGTATTTTCCTACATGTAGTTTTATCTTGCTTGGACTTGTCTTGGAGTGAGTAATATGGATTGGGTTGTAAGTGATTGTCATAGGAGGTGATCTTTTTTTTTTGATATTATTGAGATACACTTCCTATTTGTTGTAATTTTTACCTTCTCTCTCACATATTCAATATATGTATTCACTCACTTGCATTTATGGCATATGGCATGCATTTGAGTTTATGCATTTAACTTTTCATATCTACTATATCATCTCTATTTGTATTTTATCTCTTGCTTAATTTAAATAACTCTATTCTCCTATTTCAATGGAATGTTTTAATATAATTATATAGCTCAACATGTGTCACACTATTGTGCAAATTTTGGCTCCTTCCCTAATTCTCGTCTATCATCATTTACTCTCACCTTAACACATTTGCACACATTAAAAAATATTCCTATTCCATTTGCATGTGTTTCTATATATTCAACTCTTTTTTAGTCCATAATTCTGGGTACCTAATCTTTTCCTCAAAATTATGGATTCTTTGTCTTAGGTCAATCCCCTAATACCTAAGTTCTCTCATGCAAGACACAAAAATAACTCCAATTTCCAAAAGGAAGCAAGGTATGCATAAACTCTTCCTACATCAATCTAAAGAGGAGAGAGTTCAAAAATTCTTCCAAACTTTAACAATTATAATATAGAAACGCACAAAGCATAGAGAATAGAGTAAAAACATAATCACTATAGATACCTGCAAAAAAAACAACACACAATAACACCAAATTTACATGGGGAAAACCCTTTTAGGAGAAAATTTCCACACTCCAAAAGCACAACCCAATGTATTCACTATAAACAAAATGGTTACAATAAAGTCTTAGAGCCAATCTCTTTTAGGAGTCACAAGTGTTGTTACAATTCTAGAATAAATCCGATAGCATAATGATACCTATAAAATTTAATCTCATGACAACTTTCTACACTAATATTGAAATGAGGGTTATGTAATTTTTTTAGATATTTACAATAGTTGCAAAAAATAAACACAAATAAACATGAATACCACTCATACCACAACACAGATTTACATGGAAAAAATACCCACACTCCAAAAGCTACATTAATGAGATGGAGAGAGTATGAGGAATTTAATGTTTGCATCAATGGTTGCATTTTTAAAGCATAAAATGGTGCTAGGAGAAGGTTGAATAGTGCAATATGGAACTCCATGGCTTGATAAAAATATCTAGGAATATTAAAAAATGCTACATTATTCTTAGACTATATTTAAAGTCATGCTTATAGAGCTATGCATATTACTAAACAACAATAATATAAATTTATAAATAACAAAGAAAAGAAAGATGACTTATTATTGGTCCAATTTGAATACCATTGCACTCAACTTTCATTTTTTAGAAAAAATATTAGTCTAGAACTATAAATATATGTAAACAAGAAATCCATTTAAGCTTTATTGGAATTTCTAATTCTTTAGGGTATTTCAAAATACCAAATAAATGAACACTGCATTAAAAATTTTTAATGCATTGCAAAAGGATAATAACATGATATGATGTAAGAAGAATGAGTCAATCCGTGGTATAAGAATCCTTACATACAAAAGCTACATTCCTATCCATCTAGTAGTTGTTATATTTGGTTATGGTTCTCAAGTACCATACATTTAATATGAAGTATACTATTTAGTGCTTATATAGTCTATTGAACCTTTTACCAAATAATTGATTGTTATTTTGTAAACTTAGGAAGTCCACTCTTAACAATTTCTAAGTACCTCACATAGACAATTGAATGAATAAACTTCTGCAAAAGAAAAAGTGATATCTCATTCTTCTTAATCTTCAAGAATATAAATATTATAGAACAATGTCATTGTTTGGCAAAAGATAGATATAGTAAACTTATCTCTATATTTTATTGACATTTGAGCTATCTAGGTTGAGTTGGTTCTATCATAGGTATTAAGAATTAAGACCCATATAGTGTATGCACATTATTAATATAAATTGAGCTTATATAAATGATTTCCTTTTGCTAATTATATGATCAATTTCATTTTTTTGGGAAAAAATATTGCTAGAAAATAAGACACTATCAATGTTAAAATATATTTATATGCTACAAAAATATCACAACTCAAATTTGTGAGAGGTTCGTACACATAAATTCTAATAGAATTCCTATTCTTCCTTTTTTTCGACATACATTGATAACATCCACACTTAGTCATGTATTTTCATAATTCCATGTGGAAATAAAAGATTGTGAGCAACAATGTAGGGTTCTATATAATATTTTCAACATTAAATGTTTTAAATGGGGTAAATCATCTTTTAGGGGTTGCTATTCCATTGATATAACCAAAAGAAACAATATCATGTGGCTCATTGAAAACCGTCTAGCTTTTCACCATACCCTCAAAATTCTTGAAGAAAAATTCGACATATTTCTCATACTCCTATTAATGAAAATAATAAATAAATTATTATTGGTACTTGTGTTGAATTTCAAAATTAGGCTTGGAGTTTTTACCTCAAATATTTTACTAACAATTGTGACATCCTCATCATCACAAGAATTAAATTAATATCATGATTAGAGTTGATTTATTTTCAGATGTAAGATATAAGGAGTTAAATTTTACTAATGTTTTAGTTGCATTCATATGCTTTTAGATACAATAATTCCACAAGTAAATGTCAATGAACCTTCATTGTTTAATAAAATTATTAAAGAGAATCTTAGTTAAAATTTTGGGTTGAAATTCTTAGGACTTTTATTGAAAGTACTTGGTTCCAATGATTTGGAGTTTTTACTTCATATATTATATAGAGAATTTTTTAAAATAGTTTGCTACAAGTTTCTTTGGGCTTGTTGGCCTTTCTACTTTAGCTTGAAATTTTATATCTTATTAACATAATCATAATTTAGGTATGTATCTCAACCTATTTATTAGGAAGTGAATTCATTAATCTTGTGTCTATCAAATTTTAGTGATAATTGTAGAATTTGTTAGTGTGCATAAAATTTGAGTTGATTTGTGGCCTCCTAAGTTGTTGGCTTGTAGCAACAATGAGAAGTGTAAATAAAAGGTTTTTTATAACTCAACTCTATAATATTATGGTCCTAAATAATTTTAAAAATTAGATATGTATTTAGGACTTATTATCCCATTTCAATATCATATTCTACAATTGGAGATTTATGACTCATGTTCAATGTAATACAACTATTATAGTACTATTATGTTACATTGGTTCCCTATGAATATAATGGTTCACATAGTTCTCTCTTTTTTGCATGTCCCTCTTGCTTCCTTTCTATCTAGTTGCATATTATTGTTTATCCTTAATACCAATATTTTTGGTGTAATTTTTGGTATTGGAAATTCCTTCCTAATGTTTGTGAAAACAATCATTTTTCTAGTTTGAGCGGTTATTATATTTAAACAAATTATTAGTGAGAAAGATAACTCTTGATGGTTTTGAAGGGAAATTTTTTTGGTAGTTGGTATATATATTTTCTACAAGTATTTTCTTAAATTTCATTACCACATTTTATAATATAGGGACACAAATGAGTGTCTCTAAAAATGGTTTGATTTAACATTGATCTGTATTAGGTTTGTATGTAGTACAAATTATGTTGTTATTAGACATTAGGCTAACTTGGAAGGAGGTAAATTCCTTTTATAATCTTAATACTACAATATATAGTCAAGAAAGTTTTATTCGAGAGTATTATTACCATATAAATTATATGATTTAACTTTAGTATACATAACTTGAATAAATTTTGTACATTTATTCTTAAAGATGTTTAAATAGAATTCCTATTTTAGATGTAATGAAAATTACTACATGTCTTATATTAGTGGGCCCATTTGTACTACAACATTATGGTACACATTAGGTAGGTTTCATGTTCACATCATTTGTCCTAGCTTGGCTAATATGCATTAGTGTCATTTGTCTCTACAATATGAATTATGGGTAGAATTATCTTTTATATTACCAATAATAATAAAGTTTTGTTTGTATACCTAACTTCTTTGAACAAAATGAATATATGCATTCTCCTTGCATCATACTCCATGAATTCCTTATACTTTTTTCGACATTTTCTCCCCAAACTAGACAATCATAAAATTAGAGACACATATTTTATTGCTAAAGTAAATTTACTTTGTTGAATGCAATATAATTTTTATATAAACTATGTAGCATATTTTTACATCACTATTTGAATCACATCATAATATGAAATATAAAAATGCGTTAAACTATTCAATGGACAAATAATCAATGACAATTTTACACCTCACCCATGCACAAAAGTGGTGAATAGTCAATTTTTTTATTGGAAAAAAATATTTTTGATGTTTAAAATTAGTTGATAATTATTATCTAGACAATGAGTCTTTGCATGTAGTTTAGTTTTTGCAAAGTTATTTAATGTTAAATTTTTTTGTCAAGTATGTTGATATCATCCTATCTAAGGATAAATTTGATTTTTTTCAATGAGCTCAAATTTGTACGAAACCAAAGATGTTCATGTCCATAACTAAACATGAAATAGTTGCAAATTGAGTCCATCTCATTTATAATATCCATACATGTAATGTCCATGACTTGGGAATAACACAGTGTAATTGAATCAACATCACTTTTTTTCAACATACAATGCTACAAGATATGAAAAATTTCACATTTGGTAGCAGAGCATTCATACACAAATAGAGTATGTTTAAATCAATCTTACCCCAACCTCTATGCACGAATAAGTGAGTGATAGGTTTTAAATTAGGCTAAAACATGTATGAATAACTCTATAACTGAAGTTTTCATAAAAGATAATGTCTAAGAAAATATTGTGACATTCATATGTGAAGACTAATAAACATAACTCTTACATATTAAAATTAGAAAGAAAACACATAGAAAATCTAAACAATCAAACATTGAATTTAAGATTCCCACCTTAAAAAACTAAAAAGTATGGTAACCAAAATAAAATAAAATAACAATCACCTTCATAATATAAATGTAAAGAACATATGTTTTAAACAGAAAAGTAATTTATGGTGTCTATTTATAAATGTGCATACCCAACTTCTGTGTCAACACAGATTTCAACTTCCAGAAGAAATCCAATCCCAGTCTCTTTGAATAAAGAGTTGTTGAATCAAACTGTTGTTGTAAGGTTAATGACAGTTTGTACTTCGTTAAGAATCCAATTTCAAAGTGTATTCGAACTTATCTTCTTTGTCAATCTGAAAAAAGAAAAGTAGTTTGATATTGACCGGTTAGCAGAACAACTTTATAAGAAAAGCTTTTTAGCTCCTTTAGTTTCATTCCACAAAACCTGTCGAATGGGAAAAGTTTATACAGTTTTAGGTTGTACATGGACAATTTCAGTCGAAATTATTAAAGATATTGATGTGAATGTTTACTAAGATTATAATTGTTTTATAGGTTTTTTATTTTGTTTTTGATTAGGGGAGTTGTAGTTTTAAAATATAGGATGTTTTAGGTGATATTTATATATGATAATATACATTGTCGTTGTCAATTAGATATGTTTATATATTTTTGTGAAGTATTAGTTGATATTTTCGAATAATAATGAAATGAACTAATTGATTAGATGTAGTACTTGATTTAGACCAGTTTTACCTCACTCTATTTGTTAGTGTAGGGTTTTTATTTTATTTGATTAGGTTGCTAGGTATTTTCCTACATGTAGTTTTAACTTGCTTAGACTTGTCTTGGAGTGAGTAATATGGATGAGCTGTAAATGATTGTCATAGGAGGTGATCAATTTTTTTTTTTTTTATATTATTGAGATACACTTCCTATTTGTTGTATTTTTTACCTCCTCTCTCACATATTTAATATATGTATTCACTCACTTGCATTTATGGCATATGGAATGCATTTGAGTTTATGCATTTAACTTTTCATATTTACTATATCATCTCTATTCGTATTTTATCTCTTGCTTAATGTAAATAACTCTATTCTCCTATTTCGATGGAATGTTTTAATATAATTATATAGCAACATGTGTCACACTCTTGTGCAAATTTTGGCTCCTTGCCTAATTCTTGTCCATCATCATTTACTCTCACCTTAACACACTTGCACACATTAAAAATTATTCCTATTCCATTTGCATGTGTTTCTATATACTCAACTCTTTTTTAGTCCATAATTTTGGGTACCTAATCTTTGCCTCAAAATTATGCATTCCTTGTCCTAGGTCAATCCCCTAATACCTAAGTTCTCTTATGCAAGACACAAAAATAACTCCAATTTCCAAAACGAAGCAAGGTATGTAGAAAATATTCCTACACTAATCTAAAGAGGAGAGAGAGTTCAAAATTTCTTCCAAACTTTAACAATTATAATATAGAGATGCACAAATCACAGAGAATAGAGTAAAAACATAATCACTATAGATACCTGCAAAACAAACAACACACGATAACACCAAATTTATGTGGGGAAAACCCTTTTAGGAGAAAATTTCCACACTCCAAAAGCACAATCCAATGTATTCACTATAAACAAAATGGTTACAATAAAATATTAGAGCCAAGCTCTTTCAAGAGTCACAAGGGTTGTTACAATTCTAGAATAAATCAGATAGCATAACGATACCTATAAAATTTAATTTCATTACAACTCCAAAATACAACACTTATATTTATAACACCTCTTTGCATGCAACATGCAAAGCACGTGCATATGCAAAACTCAACATGCAAAGCACATGCACATGCAAAACTCAACATAAAAATCACATGCACATGAAAAAATCACACTTGTAATAGCAATTTCACATTTCCAACTTTGTTATTGACTTGAGCTAACTTCAACAAATGGGGCCCACATGCCAACCATGTCACTTGCCATGCAAGTCTAACACCTCTTCGAGTCAACTCTAGCATAGTGGCATTATTGCTTACACATAATTAATTAAATAGGAAAATAAATAAGCATTAAATAATCAATGCTAGGAATTATCAAAGGTTGAGACACCTTATTCCTAACAATTTATAATTGTTGACTCCTAACTTTCCTACTAGTCATTTGTAGCCAACTTGATAGAGATTAATACAACTATTCATTATGTCTTTATATTTAACAAATTCATTTATGCTTTAGACACACCAACGGAAAAGTAAGCATCATCCTAGATCATCTATGGTACACAAATCATTCAATCATAGGAACATTTTGGTTTGGAGCATTAGTTTGAATCAACATATACATTAGAATCATCTAGGAAAGTGCATGCTTGAGTTATATTCAATCACTCACCGAAGGTTGTAAGTTAGCAAACCAAGAGGGCTGATTGAGGAGAAATTGACCCTCGCAATCCATTCACTTCCTTAATATTATCAATCCTTATGCACTAGCAATCTCAAATAGTGGGGTGAATTGAGATGCAAAATTACATAGTTTGCTAGATCAATCCCATCAAGGCAAGTTCACACATTAAACCAATTTCATGGTGTGTGGTGTTAAGCATGCACAATATAAGTCTAACCCAGACAAAATTCATTTGTTGTAAGTTTGAGAAAACAAACACATCAAAAATACCATTTTCTCAACATTGATGAACCAATTCTATACAACATCAGCTATTATTCTTTATAACTATTCCTGAAACTAAATATCTTAATCCTCCTCATTTAGTTTCCAAATAATTATCACATATTTATCTACCACCTCTATTATTTAAATTAATTGCATATTTATATTCTGAATCTGTTAGTTCTTGAAAGTGGTGGGACGCCAGAAATAATGTTTAAGTTGGCAATAATGAAAATAAAGGAAGCGCCATGACTACCCAATTCTAAGCAGCAACAAATTATATATGAGATATTGTGTAATGGTAAGTAGTAAAATTCTAGGCATATTCACATAAAACTGAAACCTGAACAATCATCCTTTAAAAAATAAAGGTTAGAACTTACAGTACTGTCATCTAATTCGTAGATATAAAGTTATGTTTTGTTGAGGAATTTATTATTTCTAGAAAGTGGAAAAGTTATTTTCTGTTAGAAAATATTAGATAATCATTCTAATTTATTATATTTTGGAAAGTGGAAAAGTTATTTTCTGTTAGAAAATATTATATAATCAGTCTAATTGTCTTATTTTATAAAAAAAGTATTATTTTCGATAAAATAGAATCTTTTCAATTATCATGACTGACAAATTTATTATATCTTTAAAAAAATCATTATATCTCTTAACATTGAGGCTACTTGTCTATAATAAATTATTTATGGAGATACTATATATGATAAATTATTTATAGACTTCACATTTTGGAATGTCACTTTCTTTTTTTTTTTTCAAAAATCTTTACATATTTTCTTATTAATTCTTTTTTTTTCTCTCTAATAATCACATCTTGGTTTATATTATTATTTTTTCACAATACATAGTAAGTACTAACTTTATCGATCAAGTATCTTCCATCTAATTTTCAAGTGCTTATTTCATAACTTTTTCAACCATAGTTAAATGGCAACAAATCTATGCTACAACTCATATACTAATACTACAATAGGGTAATCCCAATCTTAGGGTCATCCATACATCCAAACCTAAACCTCGAGGGTTTATCCATAATGACCTTGCTTATGTATCCCTTCTAGAAGATTAGAGGCTTCATAGTTCACACCCTAATAATAGAGATAATTCCTCCTCTCCTCTAATATGAGATGTTTGATCTCGCTTTTAAACCACAACCTTTAATTGATCATATGCTTCTAGTGTGTTTCATAGTTATTGTATTCCAATCAATTATTAGTTTAATGCCTATATCAATATATGAATGTACACAAAACTACATAGAGACCATTTCATACAAGCATCACATGTTCATGTAGTGATTGAGTCAAGCATACATCATCTATACCTAATGGGTCTATCTCTTGCTTGTGTAACATATACATAATGTGATGAAATCTTATACAAAGTTCATAGATACACATAGGACTAACTCAGGGATTCATTACATATACATAGTATGACTAACACTTACACACATACCTAGTACACATAGTGACTAGATTACACATGTGTCACATATACATAGTATGACTAACACTTACACACATACCTAGTACACATAGTGACTAGATTACACATGTGTCACATATACATAGTATGACTAATTCACACATACATCAAATATACAAAATGTGATAATTTGTGCATGCATCACATATGCATAGTGTGACTAGCTCATGCACCCAACACATACACAATGTGAATAATTAAACATCACATGTTCACAAAGAGATCAATTGGAAAAATGCAAGTGGTTGCAACCTTATTGTCAACATCTTCCTTTTTACCAAGCTCACTAACTAATAGTCCCTTAAGTAAATCCCAACTAGAAAGAGGAATTTCAATGCATCCCATAATATATCATGGGTTCTATACTTTTTTCCAATCTACTACCATCTATAATGAAAAGCAAGCTTCCCATACAACCTATTGTTGCCAATGAAAAATACATAAGTATAAAAATATTCACAAAACATGAGTCTATTAAATTTATAAAAGTACATATTGACTTACACATACATACTGATCAACTAAAAATAGGAAGTGGATGCATCCTATTGTGTGCATCTTCTCATTACCTAGCTCACTAATAATTAACTTTAAGTACATTCCATTGAAAAAAAGGAAATGTTAGTGCATTCCATACTCCACTATGGGTATCATCCTTATTTCAAGTTCCCACCAATGGTAATGATAAGCAACAATCCCATAATACTTGTATAGTCATCATTGACTAAGGTGTAACTATACCAACATACAACACATGAGGCCCTTAAAATATTTTAAAAGCCTAATGAACCTTTTTATTTAATGGATATTGATGTCTATTGCCTTCATACCATTGGTGAAAGTTGATCCAACTTGGTATGGGTTAGCTCCAAGATCTATCACATGCATGTTATTGGTGAGATCTAACTAAGACATATCATACCATGGGTGGATCCTAGCATTTATCATCTCCATGTTATTGGTGATAACCAACTAAACCCTAATATATGATGATTAGATCTTAACATCCATCACCTGCATAGTACTAGTGATAGTTGGATAATTTTCTTATGTATCATATCAAGGATAGATCCTAACATCCTTTACCTCCATGATACTAGTTAAATTCAACCAATCTTTAAGATATGATAGATAGTGCCTAACATCTATCACCTACACAATATTGGTGGAAACTAGTTATGCCCACCTATATTTGACTCCATTTTGACATGTGAGGCAATCTTATAGAAAAGTACACATAATCAAGCTATCACAAGGATTCACAAAGACTATGTAGGTCAACTTGGTTACATACCACATAAATTGATCAATAAATCTACACATAGAGTTGTAAAGGTCTTTAGGTCAAATTACCAACACATAGGGAACATCTTGAACTCACATGCATTGATCTGTCCAACCACATATACACCAACCAATATAACTTATAAAATTCTTAAATTCTATTCACTTCATTGAATTTTATTTAGACATTATTTCTTAGATACAAAAATAAACTCATAGTAGTAATATTAAATAATATACTACTTTTGAGTACCTAAAATTTGTGTATAATACCAATCATAAATATTAGCATATTATTATCTACCTAATATATACAAAGATAAAACACCATATAATATATTGTAATACTTACTTCTACTTGCATACATTTGAAAAAGATAATCAAAGGAATTCCATCCTAAACTCATCATAGATCTAAGTACATATTCAGAGTAGGTAGATCATTTATACCTATTAAGAGTTGATCACAATATTAGATCTTAATGGGTAAATTCATCATTATTAAATAGAAAGTTAGCAAGTTTCCTTAACTCAATCTTAGTCATGCCATGGCCTATCATGCCTTTATTTATTGGAAGGATAGATCTCATTAATTTCTTGAGGTTGACCTACATCACCCTATATTTATCTTGGAGCAAAGACATAATGCCATAGTTATCAATTAAAAAAGCTCTAATAATTTGTTTAGACCAATCTGTTGATGAGTGTTTTTGCACATCACAACACAGACAAAACATAAAGTATTTTGTCTCTCTTGAAATGAAATCTAACCTCAAAAATTTAGAAATATAACCCCAAGGCTTTGATATTTAGGTCTTGACTTTGCATAAAACAACTTAGTGGTTCAATATAATGTTGTTCTACAAGGAGCCTTACAATCACTTAGCTAGAACTTAAAGAATGAGGGTATGAAAGATCTGAAATTGTTATGAAACACTAAGTGTGTTTCTAGATCTAAGATCTAAAAATAATACTCAACATCTGATTTTACAATATAGGTGATACTTTTCTTCCTAAAATACCTCAAAAATAAAATGCAAAAGATAGGGTGAGAAGAGATTAAGCCAAGAAAACCTAAGAACAATGAAAATAATAGTTGGTACTTCAGATAGACGGATCCCTCACAAAACAAATTCCTGCTTAATCATAGGTTAACTCACAATGCCATAGAAACAATGCAATCTTCAAAGGAGATAAAATGTTTTCAAACTATGAACATTTATGAAAATACCCAATTATGACATAATTTAAAAAAATCCTCAAAATTGAACTAAAAAGAAAATAAGGCTTAGAATAACCATACAAAGTAATTTACTATTAGAAAATAAAAAATGATATGAAGCAAAGATCTATTAAATATTGAGCCCGAACAAGTAGCGGAGTTGGCTTGGGTTGTGGGTTTGCTCCCCATAGGTATCAGGTTCGACTCCAAAGCTCGGGTTTACCTGATGCACATGGTTTGCGGGCTATTGTGTGCATCCCTAGGGGACTAGTCTTGCCTTAGCTTGCCCCGTAAAGGAAACGCTGGGCTGAGCTGCGGGGACACACTTGGGTTACCAAAAAAAAAAAGATCTATTAAATATCTTTACACTTCACTATTATCATAACTGAACTTGAACTAATATTGAAGAAAGGAACCATATATACATAAAGAAATAACATTCAGAATACCAAAATCCAATACTTTGCTTGTATTGATTTCAAAATACTGGTTACAACAACTCTTGTTGATCAAACCTTACAAATGAGAGAAGACTGCCTTTTATAGACAAGGCTTACAAGATCCAAGGAAAAATCAATGGTAGAGATCATCTCAACACCAAAGGCTAATATTATATTTGCATTAAATAATTTGGAGTGTATTAAATATTGAAAACATATTCATCATCCATTTCTAACTAAATTCTGTTACAAATGTACTTAGGAAATGTAAAATATAAATATAGATCCTTTTATCATTAAATAAATTTTACAAACTCCCAAAAAATTTGCGGCACAAAATTCAAAAAATGTTCCAACTGGTTATCCTCTACAAAATTTATCTACCATTACACTTCTACCTTATGACTTTCCCTCATAGCGAATTTGAAAAAAACAACCAGGGTAGTAGTAACTTCTTTGTTTGGTGGACCAGGGACAACATGAACCTTGTAACATAATGCATCATAATCATCGAATAGTTGATGATGCAACTTCATCTAGGAAGGCTTCTAGGCGATTAAAATGTGAGATTTCACCAAAAAATGGGTAAGAGCACCTAGAAAATTTATAGACAAATCTTCTAATGGCTCCTTATGAATCAAAAACTTCCATTGTTACTTCAGTATCTCCTCATTTGACTCTACAAAATCATCTATATGTACATTTATAAGTTCATGCAAAAATTGGCTACATGCCACCAAACCTTCATTGATTTTCTCAACAATATTCTTTACTTTGGGCTCAACCTGAAACACGATCTCTCTTTGGAAATTGAGCTCGTGTAACTAATAATGAGGCTCTTTTACCAATTCTTTCTTAAAAATGCCCTCTCATTCTATCAGTTTAGTAGGAAGTATCCTTATCACCTCTACCTTTGGAAATATTTAACCATGGTATTTTTCGTAGCTAGTGCAGTCTTCAACTAGTTTCTCAACCTCTTCTTTTAGGATTAAGAAGTTATTGTGCACCTGAATGGCAGTACCAATTTCCTTATTTCCAATATAAAAAATGTGCTTTAGCCAATTTTGCATAGATTGAGCCTATGATTTTATTTTCTCCATTTTATTTACCTTGTCTTTGGACAACACCAAAGGATTTACTATCTTCCCGAGGATATTTTGAATAGGTACTACAAGGTATTGCATAAATGTGGTCAACTCTACTATTTGAGACTTCAACTCAACCTTTTTCGCCTCATACTTATTCATACACTTCAAAATATTGGTCGTTGAGCCTTGTAGTTCATTAATCTCTTGGGATCTATTAGCGGGACCAAGGTTTATTGTTGATACATTAAATTCTTTTTCAAGATGGTGGTATTATATTTATCCAAATTGGCCAAGTGATAGCATCAATATCAATCTCTTCCTCCCCAGTCCAGTCTGGGAGTGGGATGGGTTGATTAGACACCAGTTTGTATTTATTATTTGTCAATGTCATATACCCAATCATAATCCACATACCCACAAATATAGGTCCTGTTGGATAACCATGAAAGCACATGGAATACATGGAAGTACCCCCATAAATATCTAATCAATTTCTTAATTACATCCCAATGTACCCATACATGATTAGCCATAAAATAACTTGGGACTCCCACTACTTGGGAAATGTTTGGTCTTGTATAAAACATAACATACATTAAACTACCAACAACACTTGCATAAGGTACTCTAGTCATTTCCTCCATCTCAAAAGGAGATTTTTGGACAATACTTCATAGATAGCTTCATTCCCTACAACAAAGGAACAACCAATTATCTACAATCTTCCATGTTGAATCTATCCAACATTGAATTCATCTACTTGATTTGGCTTAACCAAAGACTTTTTTTGTCTCTTTTGATCTTCATTCCCAAGATGTACCTAGGTGCACTTAAATATTTCATTTCAAATTGTGTTGACAAATGAGACTTCAAGTTAGAAATCAAACCCTTAGGGTGATCCCACAATAATGGTTCACAATTCCGTTGAGGAAGGAAAATTGCAAAAACACTCCCATGAATTTTTTTTTTGGGTTTTAGGGGTTCACACGAACTGGGGTGTTCGTATGGACCCTGGTTTGAGTGAACCCTATTTAATGACGAGACCCACTTTTTGACAATTTTTTAAAATGAAGACAATGAAAAATTCAAAAAAGGGGGGGTTCGCTCGAACCAAGGTCCATACGAACCCCCCTTCAAGCAAACCCCCAAGGGGGGTTTGCTTGAACTAGGGTCCATACGAACCCCCCTTTTTCCCCCTTCCCCTCTTCTTCTACCAAATCTCTGCAAAAAATTGCCTTTCAAAGCTCGGGTTGAGGATGAAAATGGAGGAGACTTCACAGACCCAATTGCATGATGGTAGTCCTCATAACAAGCTATCCATCAAATATAATTTTAATATGTTTTGGTTTTATTATGTATTTTTTTTAGTTTTATTAAACATGGGTTTTTTATTGAAAATCAAGCTCTATGTTTTGCACATGCGGAAAAATAGTATACTATCAAAATAAAATTCTGAAAAATAGAATCAAACAATGAATATCCAAACCTTTCAGGTGAATATTCAAATCTATCAAGTTACCGCCTAATTCGTGTGGACCTCCTCAAATATTGAGGTTGATGTTCTTTTTCTTCTAAATTTTCAGAGTTGCTAGAAGTCGCCTCATCATCAGGTCTATCAGGGTCTTTTAGATCAACTTTCTTAGGGTTAAGAGGAATTTGAACCACATCTTCCTTATTTTGTTTCTCAATTGGCTGTAGAATAGTGGAAGAAGGTTTCATATCTCTAAAAATAACAATTTTCTACTATAGAGAACTTTTTCCACTGGATCCCAAAGCTTGTACCCTTTCACACCAACACCATAGCCAATGAAGATACAGTTAACTGACTTGTTCTCCAACTTACACCTCTTCTCCCTTGGCACATGATCATATGCCTCACAATTAAACATACAAAGATATATCAATGGTAGATTTTTTCCCAACCACACCTCCATAGGTATATTCTCAACAAATTTTGATGTAGGAGATATGTTAACAAGATAGTAGGCATTGTCAATGGCTTCAGCCCAAAATTTTTGTTCAAGGCCAACTCCACTCAACATACTCCTAACCCTCTCCATCAATGTCATTTTCAACCTTTTTGAAAATCCATTCTATTGAGGGGTATATGGAGTTGTCTTATGCCTCTCAATCCCATGTTCTTTACAAAACCTATGAAAATCCACAAAACAATACTCACCACCATTGTCAGTCCTCAAACACTTAATTCTTTTGCTAGTCTAATTATCACAAAAAATCCTTAATCTCTTTGAAGCAAATAAATACTTCAAATTTACTATTGAGGAAATACACCCATATTTTTCTATTGCAATCATCTATGAAAGATACAATATTATACATAATTAGAAATCGAAGGAAAATTCATGGGACCAAACACATTGGAGTGAATTAAATCTAACACCCCAAAAAACTTATGAGAATTAGAATAAAAATTAATACGATTATGTTTTCCATATACACAATGTTCACAAAAATCAAACTGAAGATTACAATCATCTGACCCCTCAACGCGACATTTATTTTTCAGGGCTCTAAGACCCTTCTCACCAATATGGTCGAGTTTCTAGTGCCATATCATTGTCTTATGTATTGGAAGTTTCATTTCTAAATTATGAGCACCCTTAGATATCTAGAAATCACACCCATTCAAAGTAGATGCAATATTCTTCTTCGCTATTGATTCCAATGGTGAGATGAAGACTAAAGTTATTTTATTTGATTTGTTAGAAGATCTATTACATTGGACCATGCATGCATCCAGCTGAAATAGAGTTCCTATTTGAACACCCTTAGTAAGCACCATAGATCCTCTCATCTTCTTGCATCCTTCACTCAAGAAGACAACATGCACCTAGGCACATCATTAAACTTAATGAAAGAAGGTTTCATGCCAAACCTAGGATATGTAGTACACCATTGATCCCCTTCAATCTACCATTTGGGAATTTGATCTTAATTCTTCCATGACCAACTATCTTCAGGTGAGAATCATCACCTAGGTACACCTTCCCACCATAAAATTCTTCATAATTTGAAAACCGATCCTGATGTGAAGTCATGTGGAAAGATGCATCAAAGTCTATCAACCACATATCTCATGATGCATGTGTTGCCAAGGCTACAACAAAAAAAACAAAATTATTTTTCATCTCTATCCTTCTAGATGTGCTAGTCATCTCCTTCCCCTAACAAGGTCACACAAATACTCTGCAACAAATTCCCACTCAAAGAAGATCGGCTAAAAAAAACCTTTACCCATTTCTAGAGTCAAGGTTGATCAGGCTCTAATACCAACTAAAAGGAAGAAAGGTACATGGAAACACTAATTCCTACACCAATCTAAAGAGGAGAGAGTACAATTTTTCTTCCAAGCTTTAACAATTACAATATAGAGATGGATAAATTATAGAGAATAAAATAATTAAAGAATCACTATAGATACATGCAAAACAAACAACATGTAAGATAACACTAAGTTTATGTGGGGATAACCATTTCGAGAGAAAAAACCTACACTCAATAACTACAAACCAAGGTATTTATTGTAAAAAAACTAGTTACAACAAAGTGCTAGAGCCAAGCTCTTTTAGGAGTCACAAGTGTTGTTACAATTTTTGAATAAATTCAGCAGCATAACGATACCTATAAAACAATCTCATTACAACTCCAAAACACAAGACTAGTATTTATAACACCTCTTTGCACGTGCAACATGCAAAGCACATGCACATGCAAAACTCAACATGCAAAGCACATGCACATGAAAAAATCGCATCTGCGATAGCAACTTTCAATTCCAACTATCATTGACATGAGTTAACTTCAACAAATGGGCCTCGCATGCCAACCATATCATTTTCCATGCACTTCTAACACCTCTTCAAGTCAACTCTCACATAGTGACATCATCAGTTGCACATAATTAATTAAATAGGAAAATCAATAAACATTAAATAAATAATCAATGCTAAGAATTATCAAAGGTTGAGACACCTTATTCCTAACAATTTATAATTATTGACTCCCAACTTTCTTATTGGCCATTTGTAGCCAAACTGGTAGAGATTAATACAACTATTCTGAAATATGCTAACCAATTTTTTTGAAGAAGTAACACAAAATAACCAGCAATAGATGATTGGATTACCGTTAGCCTCAAACTAAAAATCTGGACTTGAATGGAAGATACTGAACTTGAATTGAAGAAACTGAATTTGAATGGAAGAACTACTCAACGTCAAGAATGTGCACTCAAGATCCCACTGAGGGCGAGGTGCTAACATATGACGGAGTCTAAGAAATTGAAATTATAAACTGTTAGGCGGATAACCAGCCATGAGAAACAATTCCACACTACCACCAAACAGTGGGGGGAAAAGATTACAATAGAAAGCAATTCATCCGCTGCGGCGGGCATCCACAATGCTGTGGGGATTCACCACTATGAAGTGGGTATAAGAGTGTTACAAATAGATTTTCCACACTGGCGGTAAACCATCCAGGGGTAATTTAATGATAAACAGAAAGTAAATTGCAGAAATGAAAGAATGGTTGGATTAGTAATGCTTAATCTCAACCTTACAAATAGAACTCTGCAAATTACTAAGTACAATTGATAAGGAATGAACCTTAGATACAAGTATGAACTTCTACAATGATATAACACTCAAATACTGAAGTATAAGCCAAAAAACTGGAAATTGCAACAGTCTGATATAAAAATCAGAATTCTGGAAATTATAACAGCAGACTGTGAAACAGTAAAATATTCATAACTCACTCGTTTCACCTCCGAATTGACTGAAATCTTTTGCAAATGTTTCTCAAGAGGTAGGCGCCCAAAAACCAAGCACCAAACAGCAGCAACTTCAACTTATTTTTTAACTTGCACAATTCCCAATGCATATGAAATGGTACGGCCCTCTTGGGAAGGGCGATTTTAATTAAAAATCAAGCACTTCAAAATAAAATCTCAAAACTTGCATGAATGGTCGCCCAAGGTCAGCAAACAGATTGGTTAAATACCCAGAACGAAATTCAAGCTGGAAAATAAGCCATGAATAAAAATCACTTTCAGCAGTTGATGAAACAGCAAACCAAAATTACCAAAATCTCCAAAATTCTTCAATCTTTGATGCTCAATCTGCTAGTCTGAAGTTGAGAAGCAGCAATGTAGCCAACTAGGTGTTATATTGCAAACACGAAATTGGATGAGAGGCTAGGAGGTAGACTTCCTCGAAGCAATTTGTCAATTGTCATTTCGACAGCATAACTTTAGCATAATTTTCATGGATGAAATGCTGGAGCAAAAGCCTTCAATAAATAAGAGCTCACAAACTCTTCAAATGCCTGAGAAGCAGACCAAGAGACACAGGAGACCCTTCAATTTCCAAAAACCATTCAACTTCACAAGGTGGCGTCCCAAAAGGCCTCATATAAATTCACTTTATTCAAAAATATAAAAGTGGCGTCCACTTTTCAAGATGATGAAATATTTGAATAAAGACTAATTAAATTTATGATGAAGGCGTACCCCTTCATGGCCCCACTTTAAAACAACTTAAGTTACCTCCTTAGGCCAAGGTGGGGGTCAACAGTGAATTAGAACAAAAAGCCATTAATTAAATATTTTTGCCAACTGAAGACCAAACCAAAAATATAACAACTGCTCCAACTACCAAGGATTAAGAATGGACAACTGCAACTGCCACAACTAACATTTACTAAAAATAGTAAATAATATGAAATACCACAAAACTCCAAGCCAAGAAACCCTAATTTTCACCTCATTCCAGTCTACGGGTTCCGGAATAGACTGATGAACTGCAATGCTGATCACTGATGAGAAGGGGACATTACATATTCACTATGTCTTGATATTTAACAAATTCATTTATGCTTTAGACACATCGAGGAAAAATTAAGCATCATCCTAGATCATCTATGGTACACAAGGCATTCAATCATAGGAACATTTTGCTTTGGAGTGTTAGTATGAATCAACATATACATTAAAATCATCTAAGAAATTGAATGCACAATATAAGTCTAACCCAGACAAAATTCATTTGTTATAAGTTTGAGAAAATGAACACATCAAAAATACCATTTTCTCAACATTAATGAACCAATTCTATGCAACATTAACTATTATTCTTTATAACTATTCCGGAAACTAAATATCTTAATCCTTCTCATTTAGTTTCCAAATAATTATCACATATTTATCTACCACCTCTATTATTTAAATTAATTGCATATTTATATTCTGAATCTGTCAGTTCTTGAAAGTGGTGGGACGCCAGAAAAAAAGTGTTAAGTTGGCGATAATGAAAATAAAGGAAGCAGCAAAAAATTATCTATGAGATATTGTGATATAGAATACGAATTTTAAAGAATAAAGTTTAGAACTTACATCTAATTCGTAGATATAATCCAAACTCACTGAAATCATGAGAACAAAATTGTTAAAAATGTAATGGGCTCCTATTGTAATCAAGTTGGTAGTTTTGTTGAGTAATTTATTATTTCTAGAAAGTGGAAAATTTATTTTAAATATTATATAATCATTGTAATTTATTAGTTTTAGAAAGTGGAAAAGTTATTTTCTGTTAGAAAATATTATATAATCAGTCTAATTGTCTTATTCTATAAAAAAAATATTATTTTCATATAATAAAATATTTTCAATTATCATAATTGACAAATTTATTATATCTTTTAAGAATCTACTATATCTCTTAAGACTTGGCTACTAATCTATAATAAATTATTTATGGAGATACTAGTATATAAGAAATTATTTATAGATTTCACATTTTGGAATGTCGCATTCTTAAAAAAAAAGATTCCAAAAATCTTTACATTTTTTTTTTAATTATTTCTTTTTTGTCTCTCTAATAATCACATCTTGGTTTTTTATTATTATTATTTTTTACAATACATAGTAAGTACTAACTTTATCGATCAAGTATCTTCCATCTAATTTTGAAGTGCTAATTTCATAACTTTTTCAACCATAGTTATGGCAAAAAATCTATGCTACAACTCATATACTAACACTACAATAGGGTAATCTTAATCAAGTAGGGTCATCTCTAGATCACTACCTTAACCTTGAGGGTTTATTTATAATGACCATGCCTATGTATGTCTTCTAGAATATTAGAGGCTTCATAGTTCACACCCTAATAATAGAGAGAATTACTCAATATGAGATATTTGATCTTGCTTTTAAATCACAACCATTAATTAATCTTATGCTTCTAGTGCATTTTATATGCAATAGTAAGATAGTTATTGCATTCCAATCAAATATTAGTTTAATGCCTATATCAATATATGAATACACACAGAACCACATGGAGACCATCTCATACAAACATCACATGTTCATGTAGTGATTGAGTCAAGAATACATCATCTATACCCAATGGGTCTATTTCTCACTTGTGTAACATATACATAATGTGATTAACTCTTATACACAATTCATAGGTACACATAGGACTAACTTAGGGATTCATTGCATATACATAGTGTGACTAACACATACACACATACGTAGTACACATAGTGACTAGATTACATATGTGTCACATATACATAATGTGACTAATTCACATATACATCACATATACACAATGTGATAATTTATGTGTAATGACCTAAATTTGTACCACTTTGAATACTACTCAAACCCCACTTTATTTTTCAAGTTTTCAACTTAACCAAGATTTAACTTAGAACATGTCCTTAGTATCTGTGATGGCATCAAGTTAACTATGGCATCATAAGCACTTACTTAAACACAACCCAACCCAAAAGATTAAAAAAGACACACACAACTCTAGCAAGATAAAACTAGAAGAATAAAGCAAAGAAAGATGCCCTTAGTGATCCACCATATGGGCTTTGTTCAAAGAGTGAAACTACATTGTCAACAACCTAATCAAAGTCTATCTAACATGATCTCAATCATGGAAGAACATTAAGAGAAAAAGGTTAAGAATATTACTTTTCATGTAGTAACAATTTGAGTCTAACTGATAACTCTATCATTAAGTCTATAGATACTAAAAAAAAATATTACATTATCAATCATTGTATAACTAAATTTTGATTAAGAAATTAGAACCTCTAAAACAACTTGAGTATTAAATTAATCTTTTCAAATACCAAAGCTACTAAATTAAAATCATATGCATGCTATTGGTGAAAGCTAATTGAGATCTATAAGACCATGTGTGGATCCTAGCATTTTTCATCTCCATGCTATTGACAATGATCAACTAAACCCTAATATATGACGATTAGTTCAAGTAGCATCCATCACTTTCATATAACTAGTGATAGTTGGCTAATTTTATTATGTATCATATCAAGGATAGATGCTAACATCTTTTACCTCCATGATACTAGTGAAATTTAACTAATCCTTAAGATATGATAGATAGCTTGCCTAACATCTATCACCTACATGGTATTGGTGACAACTAGTTATTCCCATCTATATCTGTCTCTCTTTTGACATGTGAGGTAATCTTATAGACAAGTACACATAATCAAGATATCACAAGGATTCACATAGACTCGGTAGGTCAACTTGGTTACATACCACATAAATTGATCAATAAATCTACATATAGAGTCGTAAAGGTCTTTGGGTCAAATTATCAACACATAGGGAACATCTTGAACCCACACATGCATTCATCTTTCCAAACATATATACATCAACTAATACAACTTGTAAAGTAATCAAATTCCATTCATTGAACATTGATTTTTTATTTAAACACATTATTTATTAGATACAAAATAAAACTCACAATAGTAATATTAAATAATATACCACTTTTTAGTACCTTTTTTTTTGTATAATACCAATCATAAATATTAGCATACCATTATCTACCCAATACATAGAAAGATAAAACACCATATACTATTTAATAATACTTACTACTACTTGCATAAATTTGACAATGACAATGAAAGGAATTCCATCCTAAACTCAACATAGATCTAAGTACATATTTAGAGTAGGTAGATCATTTATACCTATTAAGAGTTGATCACACTATTAGATCATAATGGATAAATTCATCATTATTAAATACAAAGTTAGCAAGTCTCCTTAACTCAATCATAGTCATGTCATGGCCTATTATGCCCTTATTTCTTGGAAGGATAAACCTCATTAGTTTTTTGAGACTAACCTATATCACCCTATACTTATCTTGGAGCAAAGACATAATGTCATAGTTCTCAATTAAAAAAACTCTAATAATTTGTTTAGACCAATCTAGAGTTATTCAAATGTTAGAGATAGACTATGATGAAAATTAAATATCTAAAATTTCATTCAATATTCGAGTAGAATTGTATTAAACTAAACACAACAAAACTTAGACTAGATAATATTGATGAAGATGGATTTCCTTTAATTAGATCAAACCTAAATAGTGTAGGTATATTAATTGGAAAGATGAGTTCATTTCCATTTGGTTTATATTTCAACCTCAAACTGTAACATACTAAAGAGGGAGTGATGATCATATTTAAGAACAACCCCAAACCTTGGAGATATTCTGTAGAACTCTCCCTTACAACTTGGATCACAAGGGAATCCTTCATCTAAGGATTTCCTACATACCTAATTCTGAAAGGGATCAAAGTCCCATGTAGTTCTCCTCACCTTGAGTTCTAAAGGAACATAAACATAGGATTCCTACCCCCATGCTTTAATATCCACTTGAAAGAAACTTCGTCATAGAAGTGAAATAGGAATAATACTATAGAAGGAAAATCATAGAAGGAACTACAACCAAACAGTGTAATAAATCACCATTTTCCAATACCCTTCCCAAAACAAATCCATAGCTCACAAGTTTTATTAATTATTATTGCGTACTTTAACAAGGGTCCAATATCTCAATTTTAGGCCTCCCCACCATTATGATTTATGATTCAACATAAATATACGCTAAAACCCTTATAGGATCACCTTATTAATATAGATACTGGTAGGTTGATTACCTACCATTAATAATTTATCTTTGGTTGTATAGTCATATTGTGAACTTTATCATATACTCCAGAATACTTATAGAACTATAGTAATTATTGGTTCAAGCCTTTGCATAGACCCATCAAGACAATTTATAAGGAGTTAGACTAGTTCTTTACAACCCCTTTCATTTTTTCCATTAGAAATGAAATTTTGTATTGATTATTTCCAACCTATGATATGATAATTATTTATTATCCCCTATTGACACTAATAAGATATAATGATGAATATGTATATGTATTTAGCTCAACTAACATTACTACCCACTTTATATCAAGTATTATCAAGTAAAAGTAAAGTTTCATTATCACTCAAATTTCATACCAACACTTACTAACATTGCTAGAATCAATTCCATTTATCTAAATATTTATAGAAGTATAATAAATATAAAATTAATTTAGTCTTGTCAAATCATAGGATAGTCATAGTAAAATATCATCACCATGCAACAATTAGGAAAAAGCCTTGATATGACTCCAAGTGATGTCCTACTATAATATGATTAAACAATATTTTTTATTGAACAATTATATCATATTATGATGGCATCCTTCAAGATAGAAAAATGCATCAAGACAACTACCAACACTATAACTAGTAGATCATCACATGACAATGTATACTTAATAACATTAATAATGGTAATATTATGAATCTTTTAATTTTATTTACATTGTGGTGTGACCCAATATGCTTATAATAGTTTGGTTTATGGACTGATAATATTTGTGCTTTCCACATGTATACTAAATCTAATCTTAATGGTAAAAAAAAATGGTTTCATGTAACAACCATCTATTTATATTTGATAATTTTTTGGATTAAACCACATGCATTTTTTTCATCATCAATGTTTTGAATCATACTTCATGATACATCATCAAAATGAAATATTCATAGAGAAGAAGTGAGAGGATAGTAGCAAACTGAAAAGACTAAATATATGCATGGAAAGGATTCTATATTATGCCTCAAACATAAATATATACATGTGTAGATGTAGGTTTTTAATCATGATCTTGATGCAATTTATGTTTAAGGATAGATCTTTATTTTATTTTTTCTTCTTATTTTGAGGTATTTTTTGATTTATTTATATATTTATATGTAGTTAAGAATTAACCTATGATATTTATGTAATTATTATTATATTATAATTATTTAAAATATTATTATATATATATATATTTTAATAAAAAGGGGTAAAAAATTTATTGAAACTTAGAAAGGACCATTACAAAGAGAGCAAAGGACCGAAGTCCCAAGAAACAACAAAAAAAAAAGAACAGAGAACAACCAAAGTCATCCAACTCCTAAACCAGCCCTATCCTCAGCCATAACTCCCTCCAAATCATGGCGAAGCTCCAGAGGAATAAGCTCCCATTCCTCAATTCTCCACCCACCGACACGCTCAGAGGCCCATTTTGCCAAGCAATCAGTAGCCCTATTCCACTCCTGCAGAATATGAACAAAAGTCACCATTTCCATCAACGAACTAACCTGCATAATCTGCTACACAATCATAGCCAACTGCCAACTGACCCCCACCACTTTTCGCTCAATGAGCAAATTGATCAAGACCTGGGAGTCAGATTCACAAATAATCCTTTTCCACCCCAAAGCACGAGCCCTCTCAAAGGCGCAGAGGATAGCCAAGCCTTCCACAGTGTTGATAGTCTTCGACCCCTCATAGATTGAGAAGAGGAAAACCATAGAACCTAAGGAATCCCTGCCAATCCCCCCAATACCAGCAGGTCCCGGATTTCCCCTGGAAGAACCATCAGTATTAATCTTCAAAACTCCATCAGGAGGGGGCTTCCAACTACCAATCCTATGAATTTTCTGCTTCGCCTTCCGCCCTCTCCTGACACAAGCAAAAGTCACAGACAGCCCCTGAATCCCCAATCTCTCCACCACCCCAACATCCCTTTTCTCTAACGGAAAGCTCACATTGCACTCTTCCTCCACCGTCTCCTGAATCATGCACAAAATTCGCTGCCAGACTTGCTGCGCAAACTTCTTCTCACCATGAAAAATATGCCTATTCTGTTCCAACCAAATCTGCCATAGCATAAAGATAGGCCCCACAAACCACACTTCTTGTAAGAAAGAAGTCATAGAGGGAGGCCTACCCACACTATTCCAAAAATCAATCAAGGAGGAAGCATGAACACAGGGGCTTTGCCAAACACCCCACCAAAAATGCCAAATCTGGATAGCAAAAGGACATCGAAAAAACAAGTGAGAGGACTCCTCCTCAGCAGCCCCACACAAAACACAGACAAAAGGGCCATGGAAATCTCTCTTCCAGATATTGTACCAAGTCAAACACTTATTCCAGGTCAGCATCCAGACAAAGCAATTACACTTTGGCCAAGAGAACTTGTTCCAGACTTTCTTCCACCACTGAACTTCCTCCCCATTCATCCTGTGGGACAAAAGCTCCTTATATCCAGAGGCCACAGTATAGACACCCATAGGATTAGGAGACCAAGCAAGCACATCTTCCTCACGGAGAGAACTACATTGACGAGTGGAAAGAACACTTTGCAACACAACACAATCCTCATGTAGACCGACTTGCGGCCAAACATCAGGAGACTTCCATCTAGCCACCTCAAGCTACCTGCAAAAAGAAGAGGATTTGAAGTCACTCACCTGTGACCAACCAGCCTCAATAAACCTCTGGCAAAGATTCAACAAATTAGGGTATTGAGAGATGAGAGGAGGATAGCCATCCCAAGAATCAGACCCGAATTGAACCTCGGTCCCCTGCTTACAAATCCAGAATAAACCATCCTTAATAAGAGCAGCCCCCATTTTAAGAGTCCCCCAGATCACCGAACCCTTCCCGACAAGGGGATAATGAGGAATATCATTATGAGGAATTCCCAGAAGGTACTTTTGAGACAGAACCCTAGCCCAAACCTTATCCTGCTCAGTGCACCACCGCCAATACAACTTTGCAACCAACGCCACCCCAGTCAAAGCCGACTGTCGCAATCCAAGACCCCCATACTGCTTCGGGCTACAAACAACTTCCCATCTAACCAGACTCCATTTAGAAGACATCAAACAACCAGCCCATAAAAATTGTCTAGCCATAGAATCAAACTCCTTAACAAAGCTTACAGGGGCAACCTGGGGCATGCATCTATAAATGGGAAAAGCCTGCATCACGAACTTGATTAACTGAACACAACTAGCAAAAGATAACCACCGATGAGTCTAGTGATTAACTTTAACCTGAAATTTATCCAAGATATTCTTCCAGGACTGCCTGGGCAATCACTCATCTGAGATGGGGATACCAAGATAGGTTACAGGAAGATTCCCAATCTGAAATCTCAAGGTCCGAGCAATCCGCTGTTGAATGGGGCCCGGGGTATTAAAAAAGAAGATGGAAGATTTATCTTCATTAATTAATTGTCTCGAGGCAATCAGGTAAACATCCAACACCCTGCGAATATTAGCAGCTTCTCCCATTGTAGCCTTTCCCATCAAAGCAGTATCATCCAAAAACTGCAAGTGCGACTGTGGAGGCAAGTCACCACCCCACCACCAACCCTGGATTAGACCACCCTCCACATTTCTTCTAATCAATCTCCCCAAACCTTCAGCAAAGAGAAGAAACAAATACGGGGAGAGGGGACCCCCTTGACGAAGCCCCCTAGATGCACCAAATAACTTAGAGTGCTCCCCATTAATAATCACAGAGAAAGAAACTGAAGTAATGCAACTCATAACCCAATGAATCTAATCTTCCTCGAAACCAAAAACACTGAGAATCTTTCGAAGGAAAGACCATCTGACCCTATCATAAGCCTTAGCCATATCCAACTTAATGAACATCCCCTTTTCTTTGGACTTGGCCATAGAATGAATGGTCTCGGTAGCAATCACAATTCCATCCAGAATCTGCCTTCCCACCACAAAGCCACTCTGCTCCTCAAAAATTAGCTCCTTAAGCCCCTTTTTTAACCTGTTAGCAATTAACTTAGAGATAACTTTATAAATGACATTGCAAAGAGAAATGGGATGGAATTGACTTAACCTATTAGCCCCATCACACTTGGGAATGAGGGCTAGAAAGGTAGAATTTAATGCTCTGAGCATCTGCTTGTTTCGCTGAGATTCCTGAACAACTGCCAACAGGTCCAGCTTGATGATATCCCAGAATTCTTGGAAAAACTCGACTGGGAATCCATCAGGACTAGGAGCTTTCCCTTTATTCATCTGGAAAATAGTCCCCTCTAGCTCCTCCAGCGTGATATTACTCATAAGAAGCTCATTCATTTCTCTAGACACCAGAGGGGGAATACAGGAAAGAACCTGGGCTTCTTCCGAAGATCCCCCCTGCGAATCCTCTCGAAAAAGAGAGGAAAAATAGTGAACTGCCTCACCTGAGATTTCAGGAAAGGAGGAGAGCTTCTCACCCCTATCATTCACCAGAGCTGAAATAGAATTTCCTTGCCTCTTGGCCTTCACTGAATTGAAGAAAAAAGCAGTGTTTTTATCCCCCTCCTGAAGCCACTCTATCCGAGCCTTTTGTTTCCAATACATTTCCTCCCGCATCTCTCACTCCTCCAGAACTTTCAAAGCCTGAGCCTCTTCCTGAAGCAAATCCTCAGTCATCCCACCCTCCCTTATCAATCTCGTGATATCATCCAATTCAGCCTGAGCAGTCGCCTTAGCATGAAAGATGTTCCCAAAGTAATGAAGATTCCACCGCTTGAGTTGATATTTCACGCTTGATAGGCCAATGGTCAGATCCTCTCCAATCCAAAATTTTAGAACAAGAGGACCACTGACTACCAACCAATAGTAGGAAACCAAGAAGCGATCCAGTCTCTTAGCAATACAATTATCCCCAATCTTGCAATTGTTCCAGGTAAACTTACCATTACTGGGCTTCATATCCATCGAATTCAAAGCATCAATGTGATCACACAGGAGCAGCACCGAGGGCTCCAACCTCGCAGTACCACCACACCTTTCAGCCAACTCAGTGATAGCATTAAAATCTCCAACAAGAATCCAGGGATGGAAAGGAGCTAAACTGCAAACAAACCAAATATGGGACCACAAAGACTATTTACCCCAGAGATCAATAGGAGCATAGATATTAGAAAGTAGCAAAATCTCCCCCGTCTCAAAGCTAGAAGCAATCATAGACATAGAAGATTTAGAGGATAACCACCAAAGAGGACAAAGCTTCCTTGGGTTCCATAAACAAGCTATGCCCCCAGAAGACCCATGAGCACCAATGCACTAAAACTCCCCATTCCTCCACAACTTAGGAGCCAAACTAAACATACTATCCACTGAAAGCTTGGTCTCCTGCAGAAAAAGAATATCAGGACCATGTTTCCTAACCAAATCATGAATTTCTTTTTGTCGAGGGCCGCTGTTCAAGCCCCTTACATTCCACGATAGAACAATCATTTCGAGGGGTTCAAAAAATGAGAATCTAGAGTCTTTACTGACCCTGACTCCACCAAAGTCTCTCCTATCAACTTGATCTTTTCTGGATCCTTCTTTCTACCAAGTTTGGCATATTTCTCCGCCCCTCCCTTCTTAAGATCTCTTTGTAAAAGGCCCAGTTGAGGAGAAGGCTTGTTGCTTTTAGCCGTAATTGGATTTACCTTTTGTAAAATATTATTATATTTATCTTGTTTTCCTCTAATCGATTTTAGTATAAACCTTCTTGCATTATTCTATACATTTTTTCCTCTTCTTATAGACATACAATTCTATAAAATAATTATTAAATAAACTATTTAACCCATATTATATAGTTGTTGATCTTATTTTTTCCTCTTTTTGTTTTCTCATTTGGGCCACTTTATATGTGGTTATTTAATTTATTTAGTTTTAGGTCAATTTATTCTTCTCCCCCTTTCTAGTTTTTAGAAGGGAAGAATATTTTTTTAGAAGAAACGTTGATGATGAAAAAATTGCACATAGTTTAATTTAGAAATTTTTGTCTCTAACCATATGTTTGTAAATCAACCCTTTTCATTGTGGTTAACAAAACAATACTACAATCCATTAGATTCCACTTTACATATAATTCTATGTATAATTCTAAAATTGAATCTTAAGTTTAATCTTGACATCACTATCAAACACAATATATGGGACACTTGCCAATATGAATGCTACAAAAAAGTCAATGGCAATATTGTCTCGTTCAAACCATTTTAATTTTAAGCCATAAGTATATTAATTCTAGTCACTAATGGATCCAAAATGAAAAAGAAGAGTTGTGCCCTCATACGAGGCCCAATACTAGGTCCTCGATTTCAATTGCTATAAGTATCATATACACATTGTATGCTAGTTGGAAATGCTTTCAATTGGTTTAAACCACATACCACATTAATAGCAATTAGTAACCATAAAAATATTTTTTTTATCATTCCTAACAGTATACGACTAGATGTATGGACTTTTTATTGATGATCAAAGAACATAAATCTAATTAAATATCAATAAGTTTTTAAAGAAACACTTTCTCCCTTGTGTGAGGCATTAGAAAACTATAAGAATTTTCAAATATTATTCACACAAAAAGAGCATGAGGGGAATTTGTCACTATTTGAAATCATTCAAGAGAGATTTTTTGCATAAATTATTCATTAGTACTACTACATAAGTTTAGTTAAGGTTGTGATGCTAGGAATGGAATTTGTCACTACATCATGTGACAAAAATTTCATTTCTATTATTTCATAATGGATGTACAAACCCTCTTCCAAAACTCCAATTTGATCACAAGATGAAGGATGCTAGTTACATGTGCTTAAAATTTTCTAAAACCCTTTTTAACATACCACTTTTGTAAATTACAGGTTGCTACTTGGGCTCCCAAGGAGGTCATATTTCTATGCCTCGACATTTTATCAAAGAAATCACTTGCCTTGTCTAGACTTCTAGAATTTGCATACAAGTGGCTTTGAGCATGTGAAGTGAGTCAAAACTTAACCCAACATTTCTAGCAACATAAATTGCTGAGGTATTCATAATACAATATGAAATGACATGCACAAAGCACATGAAATGTTTGACAAATTATCTTTAAGGAATATGGAGGCAGGTACATGGCAAGTGAAAGATTTAATAAAAGCCCCCAAGAAAATGTTGATGCCTGCACATAAGCATGAATCCACCTGGATTAATTACCTTCAATTACATAAATGAATAATTTCAAATTAAACACTACTTTAAGAAAGCAATGTAGAAGAATATACTTAAACATCATTTGACTATCTTTTGTCTCCCTCCTCTATTTTTATAATTACCCACTTTGACCCCCTTTTATTTAAAGATCTTTCAATTAATTTATTATTATTATTATTTTGTTAAAGATTGAAAGATCTTCTAATTAATTAATTATTATTTTGTCAAACATCTTTCAATTAACTATTTATTATTATTATGTCCACGCAATGTCTAGCATAAAGTGGGCTACAAGGGAGATGTGAAAACTCTCTCTGCACAAACATGGCTACAATGGACAAGCCTTTTAAGGATGTTAAGTGGCTCAGCTCATTCCCAGTAGAACTTTCTAGTACAGAAAAGCCAAAATTGTTGACAGGATAAATGACATATGCAAAGGAAATCCTCATACTTCTGTCCAATATCTGCCACTAAAGTTAACCTCAATATCTGTCCCCTTCCAATCCAACTTCTCCACTAAAGTTAACCTCAATATTTGTCCCAGCCCAATATCTGCCACTAAAATTAACCTCAATATCTGTCTCAGTCCAATATCTGCCACTAAAATTAACCTCAATATCTGTCCTCCATTCTGTTCCATTCCTATGGAGGAGATGTTTTTGGCTTGAATATGTGTTCTTACACAAAAAGTAAATCACTTCTTTTATTCTGTCTTAATCCAATTTTCAATCCCAAGTTCTTTATATGAAAGTTGTATTAATATCAACGACTGTGAATTTAAACTGAGAAAGGAAAAGTAGTTTGATTACACCATGCACAATGGCCTGTCAGTTATCAAGTTCAGTGACATTTCTATCATTGTTGAAGACACAAGACCACTCTATAGGAAAAGCTTTTTCTCTGGTTCAATTATCTTTCACAAAAACTGTGGGGTGGCAGAATTTTATAGAGTACGTTGCACTGGGCTATCATTTGGATGAAAGTGGAAGATCTTGAACAGTTTCTGAGTTGTACTAAGCCATTTAAAGATAATGATGTTAATGTTCACTAAGATTGTGAATGCATGTTATGTAATATGCACTATGCGCTTGCATTCCACTTAAATAATAGTGGATATTATTATCACATAAGGCTGTCTGCCACCTCATTACAATTACGAGGAAAATATGGGATTGTAATAAATATTGTTTGATCTTTACAGATTTAAGTGTTGTATGACGAGGAGTTGCTGTCATTGTAATATAATTCTCAAGTTGTTTTTGTCATTATAATATAATTTTAATATAATTATTATAGATATTTCAAATATATTGATTGATAAGATTATTGAACGATTAAATATAAGTTAATTTAGTATAATATTTGATTCGATGTATATTTGGTCTTTAGGGTAATTGAGTTCTATAAAATCGAGGAGCTAATTGGGAGTATGTTTATTTATAGTGTTTTTTATTCTTTCAATTGATTGTACCCATTGTAACATGTATCAATTATAAAGAATATATTTTTATGTTTGTAATTCTGTTATTTTTGGTTTACTGATTTATTATGCTCTAGCATATGTTGTATTTTCCCATGAGCTAAAATGTATAGTCTTATCCAGAGGGAAAATAATTTTTTGTTTTGGGTATATATATCAATTTGGGTAGATTGATCTCTTTTAAGGGGTTGAGTAGACTGTGATGTTTTGTATCGATCATTGTTACAAATTTTCTATGTTGTAGAAGGGGGACGACAAACGGTATTTATATCTAATAATTATTCTTGATTCCAAAGACAAAATCATTGGTGGAGTAGTTGGGAAGAAGCCAAAAATGAATGAACATTAAGTTTGGCTGACGGGCAAGTCTAACATGAAACTCTTGTCTTGGAACATTTATTGACAAGATTGCACATATATGTGCTTTGGGGATTTCATAACACAATAAAGTGAAAAGGTGTGGGTGTTTTCCCATGTGGGTTTCTAGATTTGGCCAGAGTCCACTTTATCCTCTTGTGGTTTGCATGGTTGGGGTGGTTGTTAATGAGAGTGTCAAGATTATGGAGATAGATGAGAACTTCATTTATGATACATTAGATTGGTGGCCTCCTAAGAAGTGTGATTATGGTAGATGCAGTTGAACTTAGTCTTCCATTGTCATTTTGGTTAGAATTTATTTATTTCATTGCTATTGCTATTATATTGTGAGTTTAATGAGCATTCTTAATAATAGAAACATCCATATTTTATATTGCTTGGGAGCAAAATTAAAATAACAATTCTAATAGAAACAATTTCTTTTGTGTCTGTTCCATATTTATGACTGATCTTACATATCAATGGAAGTGGCAATTTTATTTTAAGAATTACCAAGATTTATTATTGGTAGACACATTGTTGTCAGATATTCCTAAGAAATATTGATTGTGTGTGATATTATTTTTGAGCTCTTGAAAATCCAAGTTTTGTAAAATTTATACAAGGTATGCATTTGCACTCCTTACATTTTGACTATGTATTGTTGTACATTATCTTCTATAATGTTTGTAGCTATGTGAATTTGCACAAACAACACATTGTAGAAAATAATGTATTTTTAGACATGGAGGGGAGAGATATTTCATTTTTTATCATTTTGAAATTAACTAGTTATTCATAAATTATTTACAAAGAAATCTTAGCCAATGTGAAATCATAGTGCTCGAATGCAACTTTTGCACAACTCAAAGATAGAGAAGACTAGTTGAAAATCTATATTTCATGACCATAAAATGGGGTTGTGTTCCTTATATTTCCATAAAATCCATTCAAATTTGTACCTTATTAGGCCGCATAATTTATTTTTTTATTATTAATTTATGCAAATAAATTCTCTAGACAGGGAAAAAACCAAATTTATAGGCACAAGACAATATGCCCCTCCATTTTCAAGATGACCAATAGTGTGGTTTTAACTCTTTTTCAAGCTCAAAATATGATTGGGCTTCCACCTTGCTGATAACTGGCATGCCTTGCGGCAGTTGAGCCTCCTTTCGCTTTTCACTTTAAGAACTCCACACCTTGGACACATGGCGTGCAGGTGGGATTCACTAAGGAATTCCCCCTCTTTCCCTGAAGAATTTCTATGGTGTCAACATGCAAACCCTCCATAGCAATCACTTTGAAGAATAAAAGATTATATAGATATCACACGAGGCCACCACGTGGCACCTTTATACCCTTTATGAGAAGAAGAGTCTATATTCTTGCTAGAAAATGTGCAATGATGACGCATGGCTCACTCAAATGAGATGATAAGAAGAAATTATTAAAGTCCACGAGCTACTTAGAATGAGGTCAGAACCAAAAGAAAAAGTTTGTGGAGCATTTCAAGAACGATGAATAAATTTGCAATGAAAGAGAATTTCAATGAAAGATCTCGACCTTGAGTTGTGTGATACTAATCTACAATATCCATAAGATATATTCAAGTGCACTGATCTTGCCAAGGCAGGTCACCTTTGGTATATCATGACAATAACATCTACATCAACATCATCAATTGAACTAGCATAGTTGATTTTCATTCATCCAATAGTTAGTGAAAACTATTCTAATGGTGCTTTTCATCCAATAGTTAGTGAAAACTATTCTAATGGTGCTTTGGAAAAGTACTATGATGAAAACATATTCTTGGGTGTCATGTGTAAAATAAATTAACTATATGCAACTAGGATTATGTTGTCTCATTCATTACAATATTTGTATTAACATTGCTATCTATCCAATCCATATCATTTCCATTCATCTTTCCTATCTACCTTGATCTTGATAAAGACTAGTGGCATATACTTAAAAACATTCTTTTGACAAAATCTTAACATGACCATCCTTTTTCATACCACATACCATCTAAGGTCATGCAATCACCTACATAGCCCTATCCAACCCCTTAGCCTAGGTAAAACATGTTATACAATTGTAAGATAGTCCTTGTAAGTCAAATATGTTATCAACTCAATTCTATAATAGTCATCCTCCCCATCCTTCACATATCCATTTCCATCACATTAGTCTGCTCATCCATTCATAGTCTCCCATACCTTGTTAGACATTAGGGACAAGTGATTACATCTTGATTTGAAATAAATATTAATATATATCTTCTAGCTCACTGAGTGATCTAGGTAGCTTCCATGGAAAATAATATTTGGATTATTTCTATCATCTCATGAATGAAATTTTATATCAAAATATCCTCTAGCACCCACAATTTAAACCATCCCAATCAATATCATATTTCCATATAATCTACCATGATATCCAAACCATCTAATAGTTTCTATTCCTAGCCTTACTACAAATATTGATACATTTTTTAATCCAAACTATTATCATCAAGATGTATCATTCCCAATCATCATGTTATTCTTATTGTTATAAACACAATCCTCATGTTTTTTTATCATCAATAATGTTATCATTATCATGAATCAATAAATCAATCAATTTTAGCTTGGCTACATATAGGATCCTAAGTATTCTTTGGCATCCCTCCACACCCATATCTATCATTATTATTATCTTAATCATTTCATCATTATCATTCCATCATTATTATCATTGTTATTGTTAAAATTATCATCTTCCCTCCAACAATAAACCAATCAAACAATAAACATGTGCTTCAATATCCACAAACATACACACTTAGAAACACTATTCTTTTATGTCAAATCAAGAACTAAACATCAACCTCGATAACCTACAATTATCTAATAATTTTTAAAACATCAAACTTTCTTATTTCATCCATCATTTTCCTTTGTGGGATGCATCCTTCCCCACATCAAGCATAGTCATTATCCATTTATCATATTAGCAACTTGGCAAGAGATTATACTATTGTTTGATTTTGCTTCTAGCTTAATTAGGTAACTTATTATTGTGTTTTACATTTAAACATTAAAAGATACATCATTTTTCTGCTAAATTTCATTAATGTGCATAAAGGATATTGTCAAAACAGATTGCATTATTCAAGTGTTGCAATTGCATACAAATAAGGAGAATCAACAAGTATTGTAAATGTAATCTTTATTGATGATCATAAGTGTATAATGTCCCTCACAAGCTGAGGGACTGACTAGTCTAATGCTTATGAAGAAAAGACTACGCTTACAGATAAACAAAAAATAAATGCACATAAAATGAAAAGGGACCCATCATTGCCTAGTGGAATGATGAATCATGTTGGCCTTGTCCTACATCATCTCGGTCTTCCTCGTTTGTCTTGCTTTTGTTTGATGCTCTCCTTGCTGCTCCTAGGATTCTTGCATCTAAAAAAAGAGTGTTGTTCTAGAGCAATGAAAGGCCACTAATCAAAATATGTGTAGAACATCCATCAACATGTAATTTGATGTCCATAAGCATTAAAATAGATAGCATACCATAAGTGTTGAGGAAAACAAGAAAAGAGTAATCAAACACACCTATGATATGCTTTGTTTATCTAACTTGTTTGTTCCTTGTGCAGATTTAGGACAAGTCTTTGTTACTATTATGATTTAGCTAATTACAACATATGGAGTAAAATGTGGCTCCCATGAGGGTTGAGCCCAACATGCTACCATCTTGTGTCTTAGGAGGGATAGGAAATTGAGCAACTTGATCAAATCAATGATAATCATATTCTTGATGCATTCAATCAATATGGAATCACACCAATTGATCAACTTTCATTATCGGATTCAAAAGATGCAACAAATAATGTGAACTGTCAAGAAAGTTACCCTTCATCTTTTCACAATGAATCAATCAATAGGCTGCCATCATGCCAAAAAGGGCAGTACTTTGCTGATATATCTTTCAATCTTCTTAAGTGGATCCAAGATCCATTTTATTAAAGAAGCAAATGATTTATGTGAGCATTGAAGACAAATGCATCAAGTTCAATTATAGATACATCAAGTTCAATTATGCATTCATCATAAATAATGGAGGAGCTATCAAGTCCTACCTGAAACCATCATGAGTTATATGGAGTAGCCTAAGGCGAACAAATGAATGAAGGGAAGCCTTTGATAAGGCTTTGATTGGTAATCATGTTAAGCACAATCAATTCCATGCAAAAGGAAACTCAATCTTAAAATGACAGTGGCTATTTGGTATAATGGTAGAATGTAGTGGGACTCATAGCATTGTTTATAGTCATCTATGGAAGACATCATGCACCTGGTGTATGTTCTCAAATCATTATAGTAGACTTTGAACAATGAAGGAAAGCAACATGCAAAGCCTATGACCTATACAAATTATTCAGTGACGGTCAAGCACAGTCTCAGGATTGCCTTATGAACATAGTGGACAATCCATAGGAGCAAGTGTATTTTCATGTCACAAGAGACAAAAGTAAGGTAAACACTTCGTTGACTGCACAAACACTCTTATCTAGCTTTTGTTCAATGTGGATTCCATGCACAATGCTAGTCGTTTCCAAGAACTAGTTGTAAAGTGATGTAAAAGCACAATCAATGCCATCGAGGGGTAGTAAAGAAGTTCAGATATAAACTACCAAATCATACCTCAAACTGGAGAGGCAAGGCCCAATCAAGATGCAGAGACAAGTATGACAGTATTTTTGAATGCACGGTGAGATTGAGGCATAAACATAGATATTTAATGTGAAAGTAACTTGTTTAAATAATGAAAATGTAGTGTTACAACAACATGAAGGATGGTCACAGATCTATGTATAAAGATATGCTTTCTAAGTAACAACAAAGGATGCCAATAAGTGATTTTAAATGTCCAAGTATAGCATTGAAATAGTGATCTTCAAAAGGGAAATTCAACATAATTTGCAGACCATGATAAAGGGATGCTAGTGCATAAACAATGAAAAGGGTTATGGAGAAAAAAAGAGTGATCAAGAGACATTGTTTAACAGAGGTCAAAGCAATCACAAAAGATAGTGCTGAATACATGGTAGACAATGATAAAACTCATGTGAAGGTTGGTATCTTCATAGTGGCATAGTCATATAGTGATGGAGTCAATAGTATGATAGGCTTGTGAAAGAGCAAGCAACAACATGGTGATTTGACAATGAATGAGTTGAGTAGGGGAAGCATTATTCAAGTTCAATCTTGATCTTACATCAATCACAATAGCATATCTTAGTACAGCCATGAAAGTGTGAAGAGTTAACACATGATATAGTAATCATAGGGGATATTGTTAGGGATGCATAAAATAAAAACCCTTGAGCTTCATAAAATAGAGGATTCTTGTTTCCTTCTTCAAAACATAGAGAGTATTGAGCATTTGAAAGGGCACTGGTTTTGACAACCCAAAACAACCACAATAAATAAAGCTTGTAAACCCTCAAGATAGGGTTTCATGATCAAAATGAAATTGTATTTCCTGCAAACAATGAAACCTATGGCCATGGAGTACAACAGTCTTCTTTATTTGCATATGCCAAGTGAATAATGTAGAGTAAGGAAGAAATACACAAAAATGTTTATTTTTTGCTTACAAAGATTGAGCATAGAAGAATAAAAAGCATTGCACATACAATATTTCCTCTTTTCTATAGCAGGAAATTGAATCAAAACAAAAAATATTGTACAAGAAATGATTTATATAGCATTCCCATTTTCTCTATGAGCAAAAAATAGAGCTCGAAGTGGCCATTTGCATCCACTGACAAAGAAAAATGCATTAGAAAATTAGAATAGTTGTGGCCAAAACCCTACAAGTGAAAGGAGAATGTGAGAGAAAGCTTACCCAACAGACTCAACCTTGTCTGCATGAAGGTGCTCGAATATTCCAGCTTGAACCTCGATGTCCATGGTGGCTGAGAGTTCTTCATAGGCAGCTGAGAGTTCTCCACAAAATTGACTTGAAGCGAATAGGGTTGAAATCAAAGGAGTTATTTTTTTTGAGATTAGGGTTTTTACCCTAATTTTCTTGGCTGACCACACATGCATTTTTTCCTTTCTTTAAAGTTTGCAATACATCTAATGCATACCGTGGGCTTGGAATTAAGTTCTATGCATTAGGAAATTTTTTCCTTATGTGCATTTCAAGCTTAGGAAATTTTTGCCTTGTATCACATTTTGAAGATCAACCATGTGCCTTGGTGATTCTTGTGCCTCTTTGAAAACTGATAAGTCCTCAAGACTTACATGATGCATAGGTCGAACCATTGATTTTTTTGCATTTATTTGAAAATATGAGATGTTGACCAAGTGATATGGTTTTGAGATGCAGTAAATAGGGGTGAGTTAAATTTTATCAATTGCCTTGGGAGTTTTGAGTTGGCTTAAATGCTTTCACAAGCATTTGGAGTGATTGGTGATTTATTATCATTTTTGCATTTATTCAATTGTAAAACATTACTTAAGTAATTTGTAAATCACTTTATTTAATGTTATTTATAATGCAAATGTTGATTTAATCCAAGAAGGTGGTGGGGCCTCTTATTTTTCATTGTGTTTGAAATGTAAAATAGTTTGATTAGGTGATGTTATTATGAATCACTTTCAAATTATTATTTTAAATGAAAAATAGAGTCTTGTGCTTTTGCAAAAGCACTAAAGGTGTGGGTCAAATGGATTGAAAACATGTGTGGGAAAAGGTGATGACTTTCCAACATGGAGAAAGTGTGGGAGGTTGTATTTGACTGATTTTGAAGGGGATAGACCTTTTGGAGGAAATTTTTGTCATGCTTTTGGTATGGTTGGGTTAGAGCTTGACTTTTCTACATTTGAAGGAATTTTGGAGGAGTTTTGGAAGGTTCTTTTTTGGCCTTTATGTTGCATCCGACTAGGGTTTCTAGAAGGACATGTGTGAGCAGTTGTTTCAAAATTGCTTAAGTATCTTCAAACTTAAGTTTTAGGCAGTTCTTTTCTTTCATTTTGCAGGCATTGTAGCTTACTTTGGAGCTTTTTCCAAGTAGAGGATAGCATTGTAACTTAGATTTGCAGACTTATGCAGTAATGTAACACCTTTTGATTAATAACACCCTTTAGGATTCCCATAGGGGGAGGTAGGCTGTGGAGGCAACACTGGTGTTCTTGTATGGTATAGTATTGTGTGTTGCCTTTGTCTAGAGGTTGTTGGTTTTTCCTAGGAAGCCCTGTTACTATCTCCTAGCATGGGGGTGGGCCTTCAGGTACCACTTGGTTGGGTGGAATGTGCACCTTACACCGTTGGGTTCCCATTTCATGTTCGTGATGGCGAGATCTTCTAGATTGGAGAGCTCGCATGTACTAGTTTCTTTGTACTATTTCTTATGTTCTTTTGTATCAGTTGGATACTTTGTATATGTACTACTCATTTGTATTCGAGGAGGATTCTTGTATCAATGTAATTGTAATATTATTGTATGATCTTCCTCATTTTGAAAATGAGCTTTGTAACTGCTATATTGAATAAATGCAATATATGAATGATTCATTAATGTACTTTGTATCTTATGTGATGAGTTTAATGTTTTTGGATCTATGTTCTTTATAGTATGAGTTTAATTTTATATGTTATGGTTAGTTCACTTTTGTAAGTTATGGGATTCAAATGTAAGTGTTGTCACATACCTTAGAGGATGTATGTATTAAGTGTAGCTCACTTTACTTGTTATTAATTACACTTTAATTTTTTTTTGTTATACTTCCATTGTGTTTGCGTCGTCCTCTAGGGTTAGGTGGTGGGGCGTTACAAAAATCATAGTGCTTGAATGCAACTTTTACACAACTCAAAGATAGAAGACTAGTTGAAAATCTATATTTCATGACCATTAAATGAGATTGGATTCCTTATATTTCCATAAAATCTATTCAAATTTGTACCTTATTAGGCCACATAATTTCATTTTTTATTATTAATTTATGCAAATGAATTCTCTAGACAAGAAAATACCAAATTTATAGGCACAAGATAATAGAAAATGCATCAATTACCAAACCCTCATGCCAAGATTTTACACATGAACATTAAAGTAGTCTATGAACATATTTAGTTTCAATAAGAAAATATTGAGAAAAAATCCCAATAATTTAGTACTCATATGTGTCAATATGAAATTTACTAGTTTTTTTAAAAATAAGAAAACTAATTACAATTCAATACTGATATATAATTGTTATTAGAAAGGTTTTAAGAGGCCCATTTTTATTTTAGATGTCCTAAAGTAGTTTTAATTTTCTCCTTTCAAAGAAGAAGCTGCAATTTTTATTTATTTATATCTTTTTAAATTTAAATTAGGCGGGATATTGTTGCTAGTTTCTGAGGACTATTATAAATTTTTTATTGGTTTGCTAGATACAAATTATAAGAAATTATGGTAAGAAAAGATGAACTATCAAGAATTCATATTATCTATAAATTATTATTAAATTAAATGGGCTTGTTTATTATTGGATTTACAAAACTATTATGACATGATTGAATGGAAGACTAAATAATTTAGTCTCTTTTGTGATAAATATTAATGAAAACCAATGTATATGTATAAATATAATCATAATGTTATACAATATAATTATGGTCTCAAATTTTAATATATGAATTTTCATAGGTTCAAATAGACCATAGTAACACTCAAATTCATCTACATATACATAGTTTATCCATACTACTACCTTGTGTTCTTCTAGGAAATCATTTATTTTTGTCACATCCCCCAAAAAACTAAATTCTAAGACACCCTTAGTCCTAATGTAATTTCAACTAGGGTAGGGGGCTTGCCAACTATGATGTTTTTTATGGTCTTTGTGTGTAAATAATTAAGGTAATTTTCATTAATGAATTTGGGGCATTTTACTTTACATGGAATTTAGATATATCACATTGATTATTATTTCATTTTTTTTAATCAAACACATATGAATACATTTATGATTAACCTATATTAAATTTTATCTATTGAAATTTGTGAAAGAAATAATTGTCAATTTTGTCGGTGCTAAGATCTAAGGTGTTGTAGATTATATGGTTCTATCTTTGAGAAAATTTATATTGCTAAAATGATATACACCCACTTAAGTGTACGCCTAATCTAGGTTAGAGGTTCAACGAAGGGTAAGAATCCTATATGTAAATAAACACTTAGCAATGGTCTCATAGTCTAAATAAAATGAATTTGAAGGACTTTCCAATCTATATTTCTAGTAACTAAATGACTATTTATGCATTATATTATCTTTGATCCACCCTAGTTGGTGATTATGGTATATACCTATATTAGCATCAAAGCATTAATCTAATTTAAAAATCCTTTAGTTATCTATCATATTGTCATAACCCAATTTTATTGCATATTTATTATAATATGGTAAATGGAATTATTGAAGAAATTCAATATATATTAATGAAAATTTTCAAAATTTTCAAAATAGATTGAAAGAAGTTGGCTAATGTTGACTATGAGATATTTTGAATTTATCTTATATGTTATCAAGAATTGAACGTTATTGATAAATTTTGCAAGTGCAAGTGTGTGCAGTTGCAGGGTGATAGGTTGAAGGACGAGAGCATGGTTGAAGTAGGATTGTTTAGTTGGATCGAATGGTAAGCCAGATGGAATCTAGGTGCACACACCACAAATGACATGATATTTTCATTTAAAATTCATGTAGGAATTATATTAAGTTGTCTGAAATGACTCAATGATTGAAAAGATGCATTGTGAAATAAAATTTCATGGAAATTTATATTTGAAAAGAAAAGGTCAATTTTGAGCTTGTGTTATGAATTTAGAGGAAAACAAAAGTGTGATTTGGTATGTGAACGAATTTGTAAATCTCAATTATGCATTTTATATCATTTTGAAATGAAAATGAAAGGCCATTTTTATTTAAATGATAGATATGCACATGAAAAAAATTATACATGAATGCAAATATATGTATGTATATAGATAAACACACAAATATATATATATATATATATGTATGTATGTATGTATGTATGTATGTATGTATGTATGTATGTATGTATGTATGTATCTATAAGTGTACATATATAAATACATACATACATATATATATGTGTGTGTGTTGAGAACATACATATGTGTGAACAAGTCTATATATATATACATATAAATATATATATATATAGTGGGCTTGAAACCAATAATTATCATTATCAGATAGATGAAATTTAATCGATATTATGAATAAATCCCATGATGGACGTGGTCTTCCATCGATATAATGGAAAAAATTCAAATTTAGAATGGGGCGACAATACATTTAATGCCCATTATCATTTTTGAAAAAAGCCCTTAGTGGAGGTGTGGTAAAAAAATGTAGGAAAGATACTATTCTTAAAGGGGGATATTAATTCCATCAAGTAGTGAACTAGGGTAGAACGAAGCTTGTGGGAAAAAGCTAAAGAAAATTTCCTTGTTGTAGAGGTAAACACTACTTTTTCATTTAAAAGTATATTTTTTATTGGTGTTTACAGCTAGCATCACTTTTACTATGATCCACCAAATTATCACATTCTTTTTTATTTTATAAACTATGCTATTGAACCCTTATGTTGTTGGTACAAAACATAATGCATGGCTCAGTTGTTTCTTTTTATTGTTCCTTACTTTTGGTTTTTTCGAGCATGTAAAGCCTACAACTTCATATGACTGAATGTATATGTATTTCTTGTAAGGATGGTGTCGCTGACCCTGTGTTAAGATTGCATGTAAATTTTATTGTTAGATAAGCCCATCATAGGGCTATCGGGAAATCTTGATAGGCCTGTGATTGGGGGCGATGTGAGATATATTGTCGCCACCCCTTTGGGGTAGGCTGAAGCCAATGCAAAGGTATTCAAAGTATAACCATTCCATTCTTAATTTCTTGTCAATCCAATGGATTCCCATTTGGGTTGACGCCATCATCTTTGAACTCGCATTGAAAAGATATCCAATGCTATTGTTTCTCATCATTGAAGGTGACGAAGGGATACAATGCTCATATTGCATTTTTCTTTATATATATGCCACTGTTGATTCTTATAGATGCAAGAATACTGTTAGGTTGCAAAGACCTTGTGTAGCTATCATCGCCTAATCCATAAAGGATATAAGATGAACACTAAGATTCTTTCTTCCCTTGTTACGTGTAAGAAAACGTTCATTGAACAATACCTGTGTCATCTTGGGGTGACTGTACCAAACCGGGGGTAGGCCTAAGCCACGACCTCGTCCCTCTATTTTGTGTAGCAATCAACTATTGTAGAATGTTTAAGAATCATAGATGTAAATAAATGTAAAAGTATGTATAAGGGTTTCAACCTGAACTTGATTAAGTATGTTTCTTGGGTTTTTATTATTTAATTGATATCGACTAACGGTTAGCATACCGTTCAATAACTTTAAATTCTTTCCAAAATATGGTATTAGCTTCATTTTTACAATTCTTATAAGAAATCTTATATACAAATGTTTAGAATAATTAAGCTTAAAAAATGAGGCAATGGAACTTGAAGCTGCAACCATAAACCATTGTTGGAAAAAAAATTATGTTGTCATAAAATGTAACTATCTAGTTGGAAACAACATAGAATCATTGTAAACAGAGAATAATATCTTGAAAATGAAATTTTTTGCCATAAATTGAACTGTTTGAGCATTGTATATTGTAATTCAGGGAATGTTTTATTGAAAATGACATTGTTTTATTGAAAATGACATTGTTTTGTTGAGAATTCAACTACATATACATAGTTTATCCATACTACTACCTTGTCTTCTTCTAGGAAATCATTTATCTTTGTGCCACATCCCCCAAAAAACTAAATTTTGAGACACCCTTAGTCCCAATGTAATTTCAACTAGGGTAGGGGGCTTGCCAACTATGATGTTTTTTATGGTCTTTGTGTGTAAATAATTTTAAGGTAATTTTCATTGATGAATTTGGGGCATTTTACTTTACATGGACTTTAGATATATCACATTGATTATTATTTCATGTTTTTTAATCAAACACATATGAATACATTTATGATTAACCTATATTAAATTTTATCTATTGAAATTTGTGAAAGAAATAATTGTTAATTTTGTCGGTGCTAAGATCTAAGGTGTTGTAGATTATATGGTTCTATCTTTCAGAAATTTTATATTGCTAAAATGATATACACCCACCCAAGTGTATGACTAATCTAGGTTAGATGTTCAACAAAGGGTAAGAACCCTATATACAAATAGACACTTAGCAATTCTCTCATAGTCTAAATAAATTGAATTTGATGGTGTAAGGGGGAAAAATAAGAATAAAGAAAACACCAATGAATTGATCAAATCAAACAAAGCAAAAGTATAAATTCCAACAATACTCATGAAATAAACTGTAAAACAATGAATTCAATCAATAAAGGTAAGCATAAGTAAGAAACAATGAATGAATTCACGAAATACAATTATACCATCCCATGTTGAAGTGTAATTCATATTGATGTTGGATTGTGTTTGAATCAATATAAAGCCTCCATTGTTGTTGCAAAAGATTCAAAGTGTGTGTTAATGGTGATCAAAGATGTGTGTATTTTCTCTCAATAATTCAAATGTCAATTCAACATGACCTCTTTGCACAAATTCTCTAGATTCTTCGATATTTTTTGAGAAGGAAGAAGGTTATTTTATAGATTTTTCAGGTTTTAGATGAACGATCGAGATTCAATAGTGAAAGATCACAATCAACGGTTGAGCACCATTGAGAGGAAATAGATTGGTTAGTTAACTTCTCTAATTGATCCAATTAATGATTTTAATTAGATAATTAGTGAGATTAATTGGAATGATTGATGGGATTGAAGAGGTTAGATTGAGTGGTTAGTGGGATTGAAGAAATAAAATTGAGTGGTTAGTGGGGTTGAAGAAATCCGTGGGATTGGGAAATAGATTAAGAAATCAATGAGCATGGTTTATTCAATCAAGATTTGTGAATATGTATTACTTAATTTAATAATTAATTAATATTGGAGATGAACAGGCAAGTTGCATTTGACTTTGACAAATAAAGATATATTTATTTGTTGACCATTTTGAGTGATTTGAATAATTCATTTAATTATTCAAATTTAAAGAAGAGAAAGTGGTTTAATTAAATTATCAATGATAATAATTTAATTGATTTAGCTGAATAGGGTATATTAGTGACAATTAAATAATTGATGTTTATTTAATTAATCAGGAAGAATAAGGTTAAATTAGGATATTTAATAAATAAATGAGATTTATTTAATTAGTCAAAAATGATGATTGAGGAAAAATTAATTAAGTAATGTTAAATCACTTAATTATTAGAGAATATAAAATTTGATAATAATTAAATAATCATGTATTATCCAATCATTTAGGGAGGAAGGGTGAAAGTTAGTTAAATAGTGTTGTTCGCTAGTCAGGAAAATTTAGGGTATTTACATTTTGCCCCTCTTTGATATAATGTGATTTTGAGCATTGCATCAAAGAAAATTCAAAAATTCCTGCTCAGGAGTTGCCTTGGTATGCCCTGATGATGATGGGATAGCATGGTGCCCCCTTGAGAAATTTGGTGAAAATTCTAGATAATGAGCCAATTTTTTTGACAAGCTAATGTGATGCATTTAAGTGCAAGGAATGACAAAAGAAATGTTGAGTAGAAGAAAATATTAATAAGATTTAGAGGATAGAAGAAATTGGATGATTGATGATATGTAAAACATGATGAGTTTTCTTTTGCTTCATGGAGACTAAGTAATTTTTAGCAATCCTTATTAATGTAGCAAATAGATATGATGCACTAGGGTATTTGACGAAGGTGCTAACTCGAGACATGAAATATCACACACAAAACCAGAGAATATTATTGTATTTAGAATAATGAAATTCTTACATGTAGAGGATCCTAAATCCTTGAGTTCTGCCATACATGCCCTTACAAAAGATTATAGAAGTTCCCTTTTCTCAGTATGCACTCTTTTCCCCAAAAAGCTGCCCAAAAATTAGAAACTAGCCCATAAATAACTCCTTTTCGGTTTGGAGCCAAAAATGAAATTTGAATTATGAGTTTTAGTGGCTTGGCATCAAAAATTACAATTTGAAATTCAAAATTTAAAACCACATTTGAAAATTAGCACATTTTTGAAAATGCACCAACTTCCTGGAGCCATAACTTTTGATCTGGGACTTCGTTTGACAAATTGTTTGAACCGTTGGAAAGGTCTCAAAGTGAAGAAAAAGCTAAGAACCCGCTTCACCGATTTCAACAATTTATTAGCCCGTATGGGACTGTTTAGTGCCTCAAATTGGAGTTGGAAGATTTTTTAGGGCAAAAAGTAGAAACTAAAACTTGAATAACTTTCAAACCAGGAATGATCTTGACCTGATTCTTTCGCCAAAGTGCTTATTTTTTTGTCTTGAAGCTTCCCATATTTTTTTCCTCCTCGTGCTTTCAAATTCAAAACTGCTAAAAATAGAAATTGAGCAAAAAAAATAGAAAAGTAGTTTTGAAAGTTGGGAATTCTTATTCGATGAAAAGGGTATCCAAAAATGCAAAAACATCTACAAAAAGGAAAGATAAAGGAAAACATATTTTTGGGTGATGCGGGATTACCCTTACACCACTGGATGCTCCTGTATCAATATTAATGACCAAGGCGGCTTTGTATATATTATGTGGAATTTGATTTTGCAAACAAGGTGTATTCTGGCTCATACCAAATACATAAACCTTACATTAGAGTTTATGGGTTATAAGTTCAATGCATTTTAGACCAGTGCACAGAGAGGTATGAGGGACCAAACATGCAAGGCCACTTGAGTTGGTTGAAAATAATTCCACACACATAAGGAAAGTATTCGCCATGGTAGTATTGCAAAAAAATCCAACAAACAGAGCTCAAACAAAAATCAATGATCAATTCCCCATTCCTTCTTCTAGAAATCCTTAATGGACATCCTAAAGAGATCCTGAGAATGAGACAATAAGATAAATCAAAAAGATAAGATCATAAAAAGATAAACAATTTATAAGTAGGAGGTATTTTCCACAGCATGTCAAATTATGATATTGCTATCAGGATTCAACCGTGTAGTTTATGAGTCAAACTCATTGATCCATGTGTAGTTTAATCATGAAACATGGGTCAATGAGTTTGACTCATAAACTACACAGTTGAATCCTGATAGCAATATCATAATAAAGATAAAACAATGTTGTTGTATCACTTTCCATGATTGTTTTGATGTTTAAGGATTATCCATTGATGATGTCTATTGTAGGAATGATTTATCCATTAAGACATATGTCAGGATGTTGATGATGATTTTCAAAAACCAGGGTAGTTAACATTTAGGAAATGTTTTAGTCTAGCAATGATCTAATCATTTCATTTCTTTGCTTCAAAGTTTTGTCTTTTGATGTTTTCTTTGTTTGTTGATTGCATTGTCAAAGGTTGAAGGTGATGATTGTTTATTATGCATGGAAAGTTTATTGCGGATAGGTGACCATGGAGAGAGGACTTTTAAGATTTTTTGAATTATTTGATGCTATTTTTTTTGTTGTTTTCAAGAGATTTAGAGACAATTAGGGGGAGCTAAAGGGATTGACCTAGTGCCTCGAGGGTTGATCAAAGATTAGACTTGCCTACATGATGAACGTAGAGACATCGTAGTTCGACTATATTGAGTGACACTGTTTTTGGAGTTTTTTAACTTTTACTGATGTTTTTGGATTTTGATAAGATATTTGAATGTTTTTTATTTTTTCAACCAAGTTTTAAAGACCAAGAGGGACACCTAAAGGGGACTATCCTAGGGCCTTGGGGGCTCATTGATGATGGCCTTTCCTATGTGCAAGCTCAAAGACAATGTAGTTTGACTTATTTTGAATCAATTGTGGCTTGTTCGGAGATCTGACTTGCAATGTTTTTAGGATTTTTGATGTTTTATGACTTTTTTTTGGATTTTAACATTTTTCTGGATGTTTTTGATTTTGTTTTTGATCATATGAATGATAAAGAGTTATCAATATGTAGGGATACCAATAGTATTTTGAGATCTTGTTGATAGCCAGGCTAAAATCAATTGATTTGATTGAGTAATTTTTGATAATGATAACATTATTGAGGATACACAATAATGCAAAGATAGTGTTGTCATGGTAGGAACAACACAAGGATTGGGAAAGATACATCCTATGAAGATGATTGATTGATTGGATAATGATTGATCAAGATTCGTAGCCAGGCTAGGAACAAGATTGTCAAATGTTTTGATACCACATTGAAGTGTCAACAAGATGCCACTAATATGGATTGTTTGAATTGTTTGGACAATGCCTAGGTTACAACGTGAGCTAGAAGACATAGATCAAGATTTATTCTGAAGCAAGATGTAAGTACTTGCTGCCAATGTCTAGTAATGTCGAGAATAGATTATCTTGTGATAGGATAACATGTTTGGATAGAGTATGCCCCTTTGGATAATGCCTCATGGCTCAGATAATGCTAGATAGGATAGGATCAATGATAGTGACCCATGTCAAGATGTTTTCCATAAGCAAGTGTAAAGTGTACACCAAACCTTTTTCAAGATCAAGATAAGTTGGATTAGGATAAAAATGGGTTGGATGAATGGTTCATGGATTTACTATGGATAATATGGATGGATGATGGATGGAATGTTGGATTTATTATGGATAGGATGAGATGCTTCTACTTGAAATGGAGCATGTGGATTCTTGATTCTACTCATGATGCCTACTTTCCAGGTTTTCATCATGGTACTTTTCCAAAGTGCCACTGTAGTGTTTTCAATGGAGGATGACTTTTTCTTGACTATTTTCTTTATTTTTTTTATTTTTAAAAATATTTTATGCTCATGTTGAACCACTTGGTGGTGTTGATGTAGACAATTTTTTTTGGACTATTTTCTTGTTTTATTTATTTTTTGAAATATTTTATGCTAATGTTGAACCACCTAGTGGTGTTGATGTAGATATTGTTGGGGATAATATAGGTGTTGTTGCTATCATAATGTGCCAAGGATATCTTTCTTGGAGGAGTTGTTTTGATAAGATACGAGCGCTTGAATGTAACCCCTAATAATTCATATCTTCTTTGTTGATACCAGAGTTAACCTTTCCTAGATGCACACATCGTGATAGGGTGCCCTTAGAGTCCTTATGATAAATATTTTCTGCCAACACATGGTCAATGTGAGATTTGGATATCATGGATGGTGAAATACGTTGGGGGATATGAGATGCAGATGGATTGGTTGATAGTTTGGAATATTTGACTCTCCAAACTTGGGATGATGAGAAATGATGGGTGGATTTGGAGATTCTATTGGGACCAACTTCTTGATATACCTTGTAAGTCACTCTTGAAGCTTTCTTTTGCATCGCTAGACATTGTTGATGGATGAACTTCCCTTTTTTATTTTTTTCCCGTGGTTTCTTTGACTAATGGATTTTGATATGGATGATTTTCTTGTGTTTGCTTTGGTATCCATTTTTATTTTCTTTGCCCATTTTTTTTACCAATTCTTTTTCTTCAATGATTTGTTCCTTTCTTTGATACAACTTTTTCTCTATTTCCTCTTGTTGTTGGTCCCAATTAGAGGGTGGAAAAATACGTGGATGAAAATTCAAGATATGGCTAGTTGTAGCATTGGTAGTGATTTCATCATAAGGACTCTTAGTGCTTTTTATGTTGATGTTTGCATTAGATAAAGATCCCCCTAGTATTATAGAGGTACCACTGATATTTTTAGATTCCTTAATTGCTAAATAACCAATACCTTGATGCTTAGGATTGTCAATAATCTACGTCAGTTCTAGGATACCCTGTTCATGTTTTCCTAATTTTGTACCTTCATAATGCATCTCTTGAAAATTTCTAATTGCAATAGGATGTGATTTATCTTGGAAACAAGATGCTAATCCTTCTTTGATCCATTGTAGATCTTCAAAGGTGATGTCTTCATTATCGGTAAGATAGCTTTCTATGACAAAGGTAATTGATCCAAGTTTATAAGTGATAGGATCCTCCATATGTGGGATAACTTCTTGATTGATATCTACGGCTTGATCTTGTGAAATATCAAATTTTAATGCTTCTTCAAGAGGTGTTGATGATTCACATTCCACGTAAAAGTCTTCCTCATGCTTCATTTTTTATATGCATTTTTAGGATGTTTCTAATTCATAATTTATGTATAAGTCTTCTTCATGATCAATTTCTAATATGTCTCTAGATTTTGCTATGTCTTGATCATGTGTAGAGATGTTAAGAGTAGGAGACTCTTGTTGATTGGTAATGATGTAAATAGTATGAGCCTCTTGTTTTCGATGGAGATTATCTACATGTCCTTTAGAAGTAAGCATCTCATGGGTAGATGTATGTGCACTTGGTATATGGATTTTTTCTTCTTTTGGAAAACATTGGATGTCTTGGAAGATATTTGCCAAGTCATTATAGTATTTTGATGATAGGGATTCTTGATCTTGAATTTTTGTGGTGTTATCTTTGATATGCTTTGTTTCACATTCTTGACATGGATCACCTTCAAAAAATGCATTTTTTGTAAAGAATTATTGGATTTCCTTGAAATGCGAACATGTGGGTGATAGCTCTTGGCTTAGATTTTTTGCATTTGGTATAAGTGTTGGATTAAGAGTCTCTTGATCATCAATACATGCTACCATGAAGTTGAATGATGTTAATATATCTTGGACTAGATCATTGCTAGACTTTGGTGATTGATTTTGATCATGGTTGGGATTAAATTCTTGATGTATGTCCTCTTGCTCATTGGATGATGTAGATACATTGTCAATGTAATCAGTGGTAGATAGATCTTGATCATTGTTTTCAAACTTTGAGGCTGAGATATTGTCAATGTTATCATTGGTAGGTGGCCCTTGATAATTTCCTTCAACATTTGAGGTAGAGTTATTGTTAATGTTATCATTAGTGTCCAGACCATGAATGTTGTCTTGAATAGCTACTTCTCTTTGATCAATAAGGTCTTGGATGATATTTTTGAGTGCAACACATTTTGATGCATCATGACCTTTTGCTCCATGGTATTTACAATAGTCTTTTTCATCGTACCATGGGAATTTGATGATAGGTTCACCACTTCGTGATGGTTTTGGAAGTGTGATAAGTTCAGGATTGACTAATATGTTTAACACCCCCTCAATTGGCTCCCCTAAAGGAGTGTATTTGTGTTTAGTAGTGTGGTTGGATTGTGAGGCTTGTGGTGGGGATTCTTTTTGTATTTGAGATGGAATCCCTTGTTGGTTTTGAGATTGATGACTTTGATGATGTTGTAGTTGATGATTTTGATGTGGTTATTGTTGATTTGGGGGTTGATATTGTTTTTGGATTTGATTTTGATGTTGAGTGATATGATTTTGATGTTGTGAGATTTTATTTTCTGCCAATTGATGTTGTTGATTCACTTGATGTTGTGGAAATAAACTTTATTTCTGATATAAATCAATGTTTTGATGATGTTGGAAGTGTTGTTGATGTGGATATTGAGGTGTTTATGGAATGATGTTTGTTTGTTGTTGATATTCAATGTCTTGACATTGAACATGTTGTTGATGGTATGTTGTGTTTTGATGTTGAACATGTTGTTGATAATATGTCATGTTTTGATTTTGTTCAAGTGTTTCAACTATTTTCTCAAGTGCATTTAGGGAAATTTGATGTTGTAGATTTTGTCCTTGATGGTGATTTTGAAACTCTTGATAAGAGTGATTTTGATATGGATGAGGATTTTGATTAAAAATTTTCATGTGACTAGAAGCTCTAAACCCTTGATTAGGGGAATCCATAGTTGATATATCATTGAAATTTCTAGGATGTGATGACCCCATGGGTGTATAGAGTGGAATTGGATTTGAGTAATAGATTGACATTGACATGTTTTGGGGATAGTTGGATGTTTTGATATGATGCTAATCTTAGGACACAAGGTGTACAAGAATTGGACTAATATTTTTCTCTATTTTTAGAGGATATGTTGATACTCTACTTGAACTAGCTTTGAGGTTGCAAGAAAAAGTTGATGTTGATAACCTAGAAAATGATAGAAAGCGGATAATCCAAGTTGTGTTTGATTTGTGTCTTAAAACAAGATTGATGTTTTGATTTGCTGATGGATATGATCAAATGCTAATATGATTTGTTGCAAGTTTGATTGTTTGTGTTTCAAAGGATGATGATAAACCAGTTTTGGACCAATTTTGATTTACACCAGAATACATGACAATAATGATTTTTGTTTAGGACAATAGTGGAAATTTTTAGGATAGTAGTGGCAATTTTCAAGACAGTAGTAGTTGTTTTTTCAAAATGACTGCAATAATTTTAGAAAAAATGGTCTTTGTTTAAAATTATGAATGGTAAAGAAGTGAGGAAAATATAAGTGTTTTTGAAAGAAGTAGTGAAAAGTTAGGATGACAGTGGTTTTTTTCTAGAACAAAAGTGGTAGAAATGATAGTAGCGCCCCTGTTTCCAAATTTTCCAGTTTCTTTGATAATAGTTTGTTGGATAAGTTTGCAATTTTGAGATGCTTGTTTGATCTAATGTTTTGAAAATTGTGTCTGATAACAAGTGTTAAAGCACATCAAAAAAAGTGTATAAATTGAATGTGTGTTTCAATGATAGGAGGCCAAAATCATCCCAAGTTTAAACTAGTAACAACATAAAAAATATTCCAAGCAATATTATCCATAAGGTCAAATTGGCCAATGGTGATACTTTCAGGCCCACAACTTGGAAGCTATTTCAAATTAAGGGTAGGGACACCCAAAGGGATGTATACACTTAAGTCTTTCAAGAGTGGACAAATAGGGGCCTCCTAGAATGGAAAGATAACCCAAATCACCCTTTCCCTAGAAAATTACAAGTAGCTTATGCTAAATCAGGGATTTTTGTCTCAACTCAAGGGAGTTCATATGGTGAGTAAAGTATCTTCTAGGTACACTGCACATCCCTTGCACTGAACTGTGTTGCCGAGTAGAATATCTCAATCAATAAGGTAGGAAAACTACCATAAAGTTTTTAGTCACTTCTTAGAGGACTCAATGCTTGGAGAACATCCAAGAAGCCACTAACCATTCCTATTAGGGGACTAATTATACCTCACATGTATGTGGATACCTCCCCGTTCTGAATGGCACTGTTGACCAAGTAATCTCCAATTAGACCTAAGTTTTCACCGAAGCCATTTTATATAGCGGCCTGAGGGAAATACCACTTTGGGTCGCCTTGAGTTCTCTAGTGTGGGATGTATCTCAAGGTAAGCTCAATCTAAAGGTGATGATATATAAAGAAATTATGAAACCCAAAGTGTTTCTCATCACCCAAGATCATGTCCAAAGACACAAGGGGAGAGGATACTCACTTGGTTTTTCAAACATGGTGAACACGGTATACAATTTATAGCAATTTTATTTTAAGCCCACAAGTGAAGTGTGTAAAGATACCAATTCAGATCTTAGATGCACCAAGTTCAAAAAAATTGAGACTTCAAACAAGAGATATCATTTGGCAATCAAAAAATATTTTTTCAATTTTATGCACCAAAATGAATCATGAAATATTTGTAACCAAGTTTCAACGCACTAAAGTAAACATCTCAAGTTGTGTTTTTCATTTTTATTGAACCAATGGAAAATGGGTTCATTTTAATAGCACCAACTGAAAATGTGTTTGTTTTAATAGCACCAAAATGAAAGCATTCAATTTTTGGGTAAGTGCAAGAAGTTGGGTCCACATTCAGGAGAAGTGTCATTTTTCAACTTTAAAACAAATACCTATTCATTTTTTAAAATAGGTGCCCATTTTGAAGTGGGTACTTGTTCCAAAAGGTTTGAAACTCACAAGAAATGTTTATCATTTGGATTTAGGCTCAAAAAAGGAATGGTAACCCAACACTAAAGTCTTAGACCTGCAAGTACAAGGTCATGGAAATTTCAAGAGAAAAAACTAACTTTGGCAATATAACTAATGAGGATTTTTTAAAAAATTATTTTATGAAATTAAAACCCATTATATATGACAATGTCTAGTTTTCAAATATGTAATTTTTTAAATAATTTGATTATTTTTTCTATTTTTTAATTATTTATGAGGAAATAGGTCCATAAACTCAAAATTTCAAGTTTTTGTATTTTTTTAATAACTTTTAATTTGTTAATTTTCTTGTTAAAAAAATTATATGGCATCAATCTATCATTTGGGAGTTGCCCTTTTGGCCTAAAAAATACATGACTGGTGATTTCTTTGGCTCTGCCCTGCGGTGTGAGTCCCTGTTGTTCCATTTTGACCTTGACTGGTACTCGATTATGGGGGGAGTAGTCTTTTCAAGGGATGAGGTCGTTGCCTCCTTTACCTCTTTTTCCTTTGTGGGTTTGTGGGCTCATTCCTCTTGGACTACTTCTGTTGGTCCCTCGTCCTTCTTCATTCTCTTGTAGGATTTTGATTTGGTGATTCTTTATTCACATTCTTCCCAGTATTTTGGATTGCTGAGCCATCATTGGTGTTATAGCAGGTGTTTGGGGGGTTTTTGGCCCTTTCTTGTGCCTATTTTTCTTCCCTGATTTGGTTGGGTGATTCTACCTCACCCCTCTCTCTACAAAGCTTTTTTACAGTCCTTGGTTTCTGTCAGTTTGGTCCTTCTTATGGACTCTAGATTTCAGGTGGTTTACAAATATTTTACTCCTTGCTCTTCTTGGTTCGAGGTGGGGGACAAGTTCTCCCAACCTTTTGTCATGGATCTGTATTTCTCTCTAGGGGGTTTCAAAGTTTCTATGGATAATCGGATTTTTGGTACTAGAAAAATTTTCTTGGTGGAATTTTTTAAAGAATCCATTTTTTTTCTATCACTACCTATGAGGTGATAGTGGGTTTGTTATGCATGTCTTTCTAGTGGTGGTGGGGGGGGGGCTATGCCCTATTTGTAATTTTTTTGTTTCTTCCTCTAGGGCCATCAAGTATGGTTTTCTTGAGAGTAATTCCTTCAACAACACTTATGTTGGTTGCTCTGATTTTTTGCCTCAAAAGGATTGGGGTTTATTTGAGGAGGCTATTGATTTAGCTCTTTTTAGAGCTTGTATCCAAGCTATTTTGGGAAGGTGGAACCTGTTATGTGAGGATACCTTTATGGTTCTCTCTAAAGATTTGGATGCTCCTTTTTTGGTGAGTGTTTTGATTTGCAAAGTTGAAGTCTGCCATTTTGATTGTTTGGCCCAGGAGGTTAAGGGGCTTGGAGTTTTTTTGGGCTTATTATCTTGTGGTATTGGATGACTTGTTGATGTTCTACATGGGTGTTACTCTGGTTTCATGCCTATTGTTCTTGGTTGGGTTGCTTGCTTTATTAGAAGTTGTTAATGGGGACTCCTTTATTTCTCATACTTTGGCCTAGTTGGGGCTTCATTCCATATCCATCTCGATGGTTTTGAAGTTGATGGGGTGTGCTTTCTCCTTGGTGGTCACTAAGTTTCCTCATATTGCTTCCTTATTGTACCTGATGCTCATGTTGCCATGGGATGAGGTGTGTTTTCTTACTACCAGAGTGTTGACTTCCTACTGGGTTTTGCAGTTGGGATCTCCTATGGAGGTGGAGATTTCTCTTATTGAGGTGGAGCCCTCTCCTATAGAGGTGGAGATAGTTGTTGTTGCTATAGTGGGTTGTTCCCTTTCTTTCCACTGGTTCCTTTTGAGGTGAAGCATGTTTGTGTAGGAGATTGGTGGCTCTCATAGTTTTGATCCCGAATTCATCTCTCCTATAGAGGGGAGCTCTCTCTTATTGAGGTTGAGATTGAGATGGTGTGTTTGGTGAAGTGGTGCTTTAACCTGGTGATGGCTCCTCAGTGTTTTGTTTTTCTTGTTGATTCCCTAATTGTGGTATGGAGTTTGGATGTGTTGGACATGTGATGTTTCAAGAGTTATTTTTTTGATGATGTTGTTGTTTGGAAGTGTTGAAAATGAAGGTAATTATGTATCTTTAAAACTTGTGAAAATATTATATTGTAGATCTAATTAAGTGTTATTTGTTACAAATTATTTGTAGATGATTATCTGTTTAGATTCATTTGACCATTTGTAGAAATAGATAGAAGATTGTAGAAGAATAGGACCAAAAGATAGAAGTGACACAACATATACCATGGAGAAACCCTTTTGGGAAAAAAATCCACCACTAGAATCAATAGTGCTTGTATTATTTAACCTTAAAACAAGATTACAATAATTCTTTATCAATCCTTGCTTGAGATGCTTCTTTTTCCTTCAACAATTCTTCTTCACAACCTGCAATAAAATCTGATAAAATTCTCTTCAACTTGTTGCAATTTATAGACAATGATGAGCCTTGTAAACTCCAAAGAGTTTACAATTACAAAGCACAAAGCTTATCTCACAAAACCTACGCCTATTCTTTGCAAGTAGATTTCTCTCGTGAAAAACAATGTCAAACCAAGTCCTTCATCAATTTGGGTGTCCCAAACTGAAGTCATAACTCAACATTTATTACGAAGATATCTTGTAAGGTTCTCCTCAAAGTTGGTGCCCAAGAATGGGCCCACTTACCTCAGCCTTATAAAATATCTTCTCATGCAAAATTGTTAACTCCAAGATGCCAACTTGGGCACCCAAGGTGGGTCCAAGTCAATATCTATTAATTGAAACATATCTCTCCATAAATTCATGCAAATATCATGCATGATTGATCATCCCCACTTAACTGAATGTATCACCTATTATCTATCATGCAAATCGATTCATTAGTAATACATTCCAAGTCAACTGAAGTCAACTAGAATTAAAATGAAACTAACTACATGCAACTAAAGATAACTGAACCATAATTGAACTAAACTAAACTAAACTCCATGCATGTAAACATCAATCCCTAACTTCTAGGATCTTTACATGCATTACTGAAGTGTTATCTTTCTCCAAACAGTTAACTAAACTCAAGGTGAGTTCCACCTTCCATGTGGGTGCCCCGTGTGCTCCTATTTTTTAGGAGCTCTTCTTGGGCATCCCCACAAGTTCTTATCATTTAGAATTAATTACAAATTCCAATTTACGTGTTCATTTCATTCAAATTTAATCTCTTTATAATCCTAGTGTTGGGGAAAACTTTCCAAGGACTTAGGAGATACATGAAATAATGTTTAGGATTGCAATTAAATGGCATCCTATTTCCAACATTCTCACACTCGACATTATACATTGCAATTACTCTAAACAAGGAATCATTATTATAAATCAAGTACAATACTTAAGGCCAATGGCCTTCCCGCACCAACTAATCAATCCATGTCAACTTCAAATGTAACCTGCATAATCATGAAGCTCCAATCAGATGATTAATACTCAAAACCAAGAGAACTTATCTGTAGGAACTAGTTTCGTAAAATAATCTACAACATTAATCAAATTGTCAACTTTCTCAATTAATACCTTCCCACTCTCAACCATTTCTCACACAAAGTGATATTGAACATCAACATGCTTAGTACAAACATGAGACATAGGATTTTTTGCTAAACAAATAGCACTCTGACAATCACATTCAAGTTTAACTTACTTGAAATTAAAACCACTACCTTTCCCAAGTCTTTGTAGCCAAACTACCTCTTTGGAGGCATGGGAAACCATTGAGTGTGTTGAACTCACATCCAACTAAGGTGTAGGATTCTCAGTCTTTACTGTTAAAAAATCTTTTCTTATACGTAACCATTCCAACATATATCTCTTACCATAAGAGAAATCAAACCTCACCTATTTCTCCAAGTATCCATGAGGACTTATAACCAACCAATCCATGCAAAACTCTAAATGCAACATAGCACTATCATAAAGTAATCAAGTAAATGATTAATGTACCCAATACAAAAGAGAACTACACAAGATCAATGCTAAAGCTCCAAGTATGTATCAAGAGTAAACCATGAAATAATATCAACCACTCTAAACCAATAAAAAACATATCCCCAATAACATGAAGATAACCTTACCAATGATGCATCCACATCACTTCCAACAACTCCCATTGAACCATGGTACAAGCTACACATGGAACCATGACTATCATCCTTTTCATCAAGATCACTCTTTAACATCAAGCAAAGAGTCATCACTAACATTTTTACATGAAATGATCAATGCATGATTACCATCATCCAAGGATTCCTCTATAGTACAATCAAAACTCTTTTTCTTGTTCTACAATCCTTCTTCACATGTCTCAGTTTCCCACAGTTCCAACACTTTACCTTACTCCATCCTTCAGACTTACCCTTCCCTTCCTTGTCTCCCTTAGGTTCCCTTTTCCTAGGCCTACCTTTTACAAACAAGGCATCTTGGATTTTTTTTTATACTTCCTCCTCATCTCCTCTAATAGGAGAGTCGGAATTACATTGTCCATCTTCGGATCTGCACCACTACCATTGATAGCAACAATTAGATTTTCCCAAGATTCTGGTAAAGAACAAAGTAACAAAATTCATTTATCTTCATCTTCTAGCTTTACATCTACATATGCTAACTGAATTAGAATCAAATTAAAAGCATTCAAATTATTTTCAACATAATCTCCATCTTTCATCTTTAAAGAATACAATTGTCATTTTAGATACAACTTATTAGAAAGAATTTTAGTTTGATAACTATCACCTATTCTATTCCACAATTTATATGCAGTAGTTTCTTCTAAAACATTCAAGAAAACAACATCAACAATACATAATCTTATGGTCCCTTTTGCCTTCTTATCAAGCTTAGCCCAATCCTCATCTAACATCGTTGTAGTTGACTTTGTCTCATTACCAACAACTAACCACTAATCTCTCTCTTCAAGGAGATCCTCCATTTTCAGTTTCCACATCTCATAATTAGATCCATTGAATCTTTCAATATCTAAATGAGAATTATAACTCATTGTAACAAACTTATTTTCCAAAATCAGCAATAAAACAATAGTAAAAGCTCCCACTATAGCCAAAAAACCTTCAAACTTTTAAGAGAAAGGCATCCCAAACTCTACCCCAATCGTTAGCTCTGATACCAAATGTTGAAAATGAAGGTGATTATGTAGCTTTAAAACTTGTAAAAATATTATACTGTAGATCTAATTAAGTGTTCTTTATTACAAATTCTTTGTAGATGATTATCTATTTAGATTCATTTTACCATTTGTAGAAATAGACAGAAGATTGTACAAGAATAAGACCAGAAGATAGAAGTGACAACATATACTATGGAGAAACCCTTTCAAGAAAAAACTCCACCACAAGAATCAATAGTGCTTGTATTATTTAACCTTAGAACAAGATTACAATAATTCTTTATCAATCCTTGCTTGAGATGCTTCTTTTGCCTTCAACAATTCTTCTTCACAACCTGCAATAAACTATGATAAAACTCTCTTCAACTTGTTGCAATTTATAAACAATAATGAGCCTTGTAACTCCAAATTACAAAGAAAAAATATTATCTCACAAAACCTACGCCCATTCTTTGCAAGTAGAGTTCTCCTATGAAAAACAATGTCAAACCAAGTCCTTCATCAATTTGGGCATCCCAAATTGAAGTAATAACTCAACGTTGATTACGAAGATATCTTGTAAGGTTCTCCTCAAATTTGGTGCCCAAGAATGGGCCCACTTAACTCAGCCTTATAAAATATCTTCTCATGCAAAAGTGTTAACTCTAAGATGCCAACTTGGGAGGCCAAGGTGGGTCCAAGTCAATCTCTGTTAACTGAAGCATATCTCTCCATCAATTCATGCAAATATCATGCAAGATTGATCATCCCCACTTAAATGAATGTATCACCTATTATTTGTCATGCAAATCAAGTAATTAGTCATGCATTCCAAGTCAATTGAAGTCAACTAGCATTCAACTGAAACTAACTACATGCAACTGAAGATAATTGAACCATAACTAAGTTGAACTGAACTGATATTGAACTAAACTAAACTGAACTAAACTAAACTAAACTTAACTGAACTAAACTAAATTGAACTAAACTCCATGCATGTAAATATCAATCCCTAACTTCTAGGATCTTTACATTCATTACTGAAGTGTTATCTTTCTCCAAATAGTTAACTTAGACTCAAAGTGAGTTCCACCTTCCATGTGGGTGCCCCATGTGCTCCTATTTTGTAGGAGCTCTTCTTGGGCATCCCCACAAGTTCCTATCATTTAGAATTAATTACAAATGTCAATTTACACATTCATTTCATTCGAATTTAATCTCTTTCTAATCCTAGTGTTGGGGAATACTTTCCAAGGACTTAGGAGATACATGAAATAATGTTTAGGATTGCAATTAAATGGCATCCTATTTCCAATAAGAAGATGTTGCTTCATGGATGCCTTCATGTTTAGGTCATTTTGGCCACCCTTGGGGTGGATTCTATTAAGGGTTGCTATTCTCATAGCCTGATGGGTGGCTTGCAGGCCTGCTATACTAGTTGTGCTCTTGATTTAGGCCCAAAGTTGGTGTTCTGATTGAGGGGCTAGTTTTCTACAAGGGTTGTTGTTTTGGGGGTACTAATTTTGGGATATGCTTTCTCCTATATAGGTGGATATGCAAGTATTTTGATGGGGGCTCTCTACCCCATCAGTGCTAATGTTGTTTCTGGTTCAGAATTGGTTTCTCGAGGTAATAGGTTCGATGTGGGTTGGTTTTATCAAGAAGTATTGATGGGATTAGTTGTTTTTTGGTGGTTTGGGTTTCAAGATCCCCTTAATCTTGCTTGTATGGGTTCGAAGAATAGTTTGTTTTACCCACCCTTGAGGTGGTTGTTGTTTCAAGGTATTGTTTTGACTACTTGGAGGGTGGCCTGTTGGCCTATTTTGTGGACTGTTAAGCCTAGCTCAAAATTTGAAGATGGCCTTGCTTGGAGGGAGTTTGTGTCCAAATTTGGCAAAAATTGTGTGTTTTTCACTTTGGTCAAATGAGTGCTATGAAATTTTTGGTGCTTAGTGGTATTGTCTCGACTGCTATTTCTTGATAGCTTTGTTATGGTTTTGTACTTGTTGGACTTTGGTTAATCTGATTAATGGTTTTTGTACCATTTTGTGGATTAATATGGGGATTTTTTTTTTTATTATGTTGATAGTGATTTTTTGGTTGCAATTCTAGCTACTTGGCCTACATGCCTTTTTAGGCTTTGGTTTGGTTTGCCTGCTGCTATTTTCTAGTGATGGCTGGTGTTGTTTCTTTGCCAGCTGTTCTATCTTTGTAACCACGAGATCAAAGCCCTTTCCCTACATAACTAATACAAAACATTTCTTTACACAATGAAAAAAAGAAAATTAAAAAAATGATAAGTATAGGTCAATTTATGGTGTCTGTACACAAGGATTTAAAAAACCAAAAATTAGGGCCAACAAAAAATTAATAAATAAAAAATTATAAAAAAGTATCCTCATCAATCTTCATTATAATATACATATTTCCCCAAAAAGAATTATAAAAATGCTTTTATCTCAAATTATGGTGTCCATACACATGCACGGTATGGTCCTTAAAAAGTGACTTTTAAAAAGTGGTTTTTATACATGCATATTAAAAATTATTTTTTATTATCTGGGTATTAGAATAAATTATGTATTTGAAAACTAGACTCAAAATACTAAATTTCATATTACTGAACTTTTAAAAGATTCAATGTGTAAGTGCTTCAAATTTGAAGTCCAACTATGAAAAAATCTTAAAATCAGGAAAAAAACTTGCACTTTTTGAACATTTTGTGGACCCAGCTCCTTGCATCTACCCTTTTCTTGTTCATTTTTATTGAACCAAAATGAAATTTGGAATTTGTAGGTTTTTTTTAGGTACACCAAAATGAGATTTGAGATTTGTAGGTTCAATTTTAGGAACACCAAGATGAGATGTGAGATTTGTAGGTTCAATTTTAGGAGCACAAAAATGATATGTTAGATTTGTGGGTTTAATTTTAGGAGCACCAAAATGAGATGTTTTAACTAAAAAGAATTCTTTGAAAATTGAAAGTCCTTCGACTCTTTGTCAACTCTACAAGCAAAATGTTAGTTGTTCACACGAAAAAATGCCATAATCTTGCAAGGGTTGCACCAACAATGTTAGAAAACCTCACAAGCACAAAAAAATACCAATGGTTAGGGTTAGACAATTGATGAAGCATAAAAACCCTATATCCTTGACCAAATTACAATGTGAGTTAACTTTAGGTGCATCAAGGGAAAATTTAACTATACAAAAATTAGAAACCACCTACACCATTGAAAAGAGCATGAAATTCTACCCTTTTAAAAAAAAATCACTAACAAATACTTCCATATGACCAAGACATGGCCATTTGAAGATATGGCAATAGAAGTTGTTCTTAAGAAATAAGAGTGGCACATTTTTATAGTAGCGGTTGTTCTTAAAAAAATGACAGCGACACGTTTTAATAGTAGTGTTTGTTCTTTAGGATGATTGCAGTTGTTCTTTAGGATGACTATGGTCATTCTTAGGATGACAACGACCGTTATTAGGATGATAGCAACCATTTCTTTAGGATGAAAGCAACCATTTTTATGATGATAGCAAACCTATTCCTACACAGTTAGAAAACCTTGTTAAAACTTGAAAATTATAGAATGATAACAATCATTTTTAGTACAATAATGGTTTGATTTAGTACAATAGTGGTTGGATTTAGTACAACCATGGTAAAAATAAAATGAAAGATGCATTTAGATTCTAGGACTTCTGTGTTTCAAATAACATTAGCATTTCTTGCAGAAGACGTCAGTATTCCAAAACCTATAACTGCTCACAAATCCTTATAAAAACACTAGTGTTAAGGACCTAGGTCCCACCATGCATGACAATTAATGTAAGGGGGGAAATAAGCATAAGGAAAACAATAATGAATCGATCAAATCAAATCAAAGAAAAAGTATAAATTCCAACCATACTCATGAAATGAATTCAATCAATAAAGGTAAGCATAAGCAAGAAACAATGAATGAATTCATGAAATGCAACTATACAATCCCATGTTGAAGTGTAATTCGAATTGATGTTGGATTGCATGTTTGAATCAATACAAAGCCTCCATTGTTGTTGCAAAAGCTTCAAAGCATGTGTTAATGGTGATTGAAGATGTGTGTATTTGCTCTCAAGAATTTGAATGTCAATTTAGCATGACCTCTTTGTACAAATTATTTAGATTCTTCAATCATTTTTTAGAAGGAAGAAGGTTATTTTATAGATTTTCAGGTTTCAAATGAATGATCGAGATTCAATGGTGAAAGATCGCAATCAATGGTTGAGCACCGTTGAGAGGAAATAGATTGGTTAGCTAACTCCTCTAATTGATCCAATTAAGGATTTTAATTTAATAATCAGTGAGATTAGATTGGAATGATTGGTTGGATTGAAGAAGTTAGATTGAGTGGTTAGTGGGATTGAATAAATCAGATTGAGTGGTTAGTGGGATTGGGAAATAGATTGAGAAATCAATGAGCATGATTTATTCAATCAAGATTTGTGAAGATGTATTATTAATTTAATAATTAATTAATATTGGAGATGAACGTGCAAGTTGCATTTGACATTGACAAATAAAGATATATTTATTTGTTGATCATGTTGAGTGATTTTGAATAATTGATTTAATTATTCAAATTTAGAGAAGAGAAAATGGTTTAATTAAATTATTAATGATAACAATTTAATTGATTTAGATGAATAAGGTATATTAGTGACATAATTAAATAATTGATGTTTATTTAATTAATCAGGAAGAATAAGGTTAAATTAGGACATTTATTAAATAAATAAGATTTATTTAATTAGTCAAAAATGATGATTGAGGATGAATTAATTAAGTAAATTTAAATCACTTAATTAATAGGCAAATGTAAAGTTTGATAATAATTAAATAATCATGTATTATTTAATCATTTAGGGAGGAAGGGTGAAAGTTAAATAGTGTTGTTCGCTAGTCAAAACAATTTAGGGTATCTACAAAAGGACTTGCCAATCTATTTATGTATAACTAAATTAAATTTTGTGCATATTATCTTTGATTCACCATAATTGGTAATTATGGTATATACCTATATTAGTATCAAAGAATTAATCTAATTTATAAATCCTTTAGTTATCTATCATATTTATTAATAAGTTTCATTTATATGCATACATGTACATACATATACACACACATCTATACACATATATGTATAGATGTATTTTTAAACACACACACACATCTATACATATATATGTATAGATGTATGTGTATACATATGTATACACACACATATATAAGGTTAAAAATTGTATATCCTACAATTTTGACATTATAAATTGTATTCATTTTAGTACATATTTTTGTCATTTTTTAGTGTGTTTTATATAATTTTCTATTTTCTTTTGTACTCAAACTATGAAAATTAATATGTCCTAGTATCTTCAATCTATTTTAGTATTTTTTTCTTATTTCTTCTGGATGTTAGCTCTATTGCATTGACATTTGTGTGGGAAAGGTAGCATCCACCTACTATATGGTAATTTAGGATCCATTTGACACTCAAAAAAAAAAACTTTTTTATGCTTCCTATTTATATCTATCACCAAGCCTAATTTTGTATACCTCCAACAAAACATCCTTGTGATTCCCTTTCTAGGTTTAGAAATATTTTTATGTAAGTGAGAATAATTCTTAGTTCTCATATCTTTCATGAATGGTTTGAAATAAAGCTTCCATATTCTCACAGTTTATAACTTCTCTTGTAGAATCTACAAAATTATCTCTTGATCATAAGATTTATTCATCTTTTTCTTTTAACATCTTCATGTCATAAGTCTTGTTATTAATTTTTCTTTATTCTATCTTCTTATCATTATAAATTCTTAATGGTTTTGTAGGATCCTTCAAGTATTCTATTATTGCTTATTACACTATTCTTAGTGGGTCTTCTCATTAAGAAAAGACAAATCCTACTCACCATCTTATCGAGTGCATATTCCTTAACCTTGTAAAACAAATTGATTCAATATATATATATTTTTTTCAATGCAGAAGCTCTTCCCTCTATTCTCTCCTTTATTATTTGTTGTGGAATCCTCTATGCCATATTCTCAACATTGATAGGATCTTATCAATCCTTATGATTTACCCTTAGTATTCATTATCATTCTCTTTATTTTCTTGATTATGTATATATTTTTAGCTATGTTGATACTTATATTTATATACAATTTTCTTTGTCTTTTAGATCTAGCCTCATAGTTAATGGTTTGCTACTCTTTATATCCACTCTTGGTATTTAAACTATTTAGTATTCATTTCAAATATATTAATTTTATGACTATTTTATTGATGAAATTGGTGTACTAAAAATAATAATTGTAGATTTCTTTACTACTACATAAGTCCCAACAATTTTTTTTATTTTCTAACAACTTTAAATGCTAACACAAATTTCACCTTTCCTCTTTTACCTCCAAGGCTATTTTACCCATGGGTAAAATTTTATAATTGTGTTCCACTTTTATAAAGGAAATGGCCAACACAAATATAAATTTATAAGTTGGATTTCCTATTGAGAAACATAGTGTAACTACTACAATAAAATGTCTTAAATGTTTATGCAAATTTTAAATATAATTATTTATCAAAGGATTACCATATGATGATTATGTAATTGCATTAAATCCATAAGAAGAATAAAAGTAGAAAACCACATGATAACATGATCTATATGGAGAAATTATTTTGAGAAAAAATCCACATAAGAAAGAGGAAAAGTATATATTAATATTGAACAACTTAGAGATAAATACAACACATTAATACTCTCTTCATGTTGACAACATTTTGACAACACCTATGTACTTATAAACAATGGCATGAAACCACTATCTCATACTCTCAATACATAGGAAAGGAGAGAGGATAAAACTTGTATGCATGCAAATGCATTAAATAGAATAGAATCAAATAAAAATCAATTCAAAAATCAAATAAAATACATGCAAACCTTCAAGTTTATGATGTGGGTGCTTGTTTCACTAGCATAACATTAGTATTCTCTAGATATCAAATTGATAAGACTTGGATACAAAGTGAATACTTGACTAATGATTAAGATGTAAAATAGATTTGATTTATAGACTTACATGATTATTTGATGAATAGATAGGATTGAATCCAAAACTTGAGATCTGATCCTTGATTTGGGGGACTAATGAGAAAATGTGTCATGCACAAATGAGTTGCACATTATTTTAAAACTTAATTAAAAAAATTATAATTTATCAACTCAATGTGACTAGGGATTTAACAAATCTGATTGATTAGTCAATTGCTTGGATGGAGGAGCTAAGTAAGTGCATGAGAGAATTAGGGGGAGTTGAATATTGCATTAAATAGTTAAAAGATTGCATGGATGAGTGACATGGATTTGATTGATGAGTGAGACTAGGAGTAAGTCTTAGTGGACTGATTAGACTAATTAGTCAACTAGGTGAGGTGCAATTAATCAATTTAATAATTAATTAATTGAATTATTGGTACACATGAGGTGGAAGTTAATATTAAATTAATTTATTAATGGATAATGTGTGGATAAATAATTAATTAAATGGATAAAAATTTAAATAATTAAATATATAATAATATTATCTAAATTTGATTAAATTAGGAATTATTTAATTAAATTATTAAGCATTAGGATTCCTAGGTGACAAGGTGATGATGTATGTGTACTAGGTGATGTCATGATGAATTAGATGATGATTAAATGGAACCAAGACCTAGGTGATTAGGTGATAATGTGATTATATGGATGATAAGAGGACCTAGGGGATGAATAAATAAATTAGGTGATGATTGAATGACACAATTGATTAGGTGAAGATGACATTATTTAGGTGTCTAGATTTTTCCCCTCTTTGAGATGATGTTTGAAGTAACAATGTTTTACAAAAAAAGAAAAAAAGATATAATTAGATGGATGAGATATGAAGCTTGTGATTATATGGCCCAATCATGTGGAGGAAATGATGAAGGAAGAAATATATTAGCATAAAGTGATGGTATACCCCAATCATGTGGAGGGAATGATGAAAGATTGAATGATAAGATGATGATGCCCTCTCAACAGGAAGTCATGATAAAATCCACACAAGTGAGTTCTTGAGTGATGAATGATGAAATAACCAATGATAAACGAATATAATGAGAAAGATGCAATAAAAGTGAATGGATAAAATGGCGAGATGAAATTGTAACATCATGAAAACAAATTAGATTAAAGAAATAACAACACAATTAAACTCAAATGTAATCTAAAGCTAAACATCAAAGAACAAAGGAAAGCTAAAATGTAAATAAAGAACATTCTCACCCAATATCTACATAGTTCCATATGTGACCTCGATTGTCCTCCATTTCATTGTTTGATTATAATTTCCCTCAAATTTCTCTATGCAAGTATAGCCTATGATAGTGATTCAACAAAATATTGAAGATTAAACAATTGATTACTTCCAAAAGTCATAAGATTTTGGGAGGAGTTACAATGATGAAAGTCAGGTCAATTTATAAAAAAATGATTGTTCGAACGACAGGTTCAAATTGAAAGATAGACGGATGATTCAGATTAAAAGATTCGACATGCATTGAGATTAGTGTTAGTAGTGATGTGAGTGATAAAACATGAAAGGTGGGTATTAAGATTAAATAATGATTTAATATTTAGTTGAAAGTATATTTAAAAATTAGAATAATAATGATTGCTTATAAAGATGAGGATTAGCATGGAGAAACGGTCTGTTCAAATACACAAATGAATTAATTAATTAAATAAAGCTATTTAATTAATAAATGTGTGCATGAAAAAGAATTAAAACAAGATAACTGACTGATTAAATCACGAAGTCTCTCTGTTAAAGTCAATTAGATATTAAATCAGGAGATTATTGGCTAATTTAAATAGATCTCGGGTCAAGTGGAAATGAATAATTAGATAACTTAAGCGATTATCCAAATATAGAAGAATATTCCAAAAATGATTCTTTTATGAATTAAATGATTATTTAATTCAACATTTGAAATTAGAAGATTAAATAAATTAGGATTTATTTAATTGACTGAAGAAAAGATTTAAAGAATAACTACATAATTAAAGTATTTATTTAATTATAGTTGAAGGTGTGATAAGAATAAATTAAATAGGAATTTATTTAATTTTAGAAAGAGGATAAATTGAATTAGCGACGTAATTAAATAATTAATACTTATTTAATTAATCAGGATTGAATAATGGTGAAATGAATTAATTAAATAATTAAAGTTATTTAATTAATAGAGGAATAAAGGTTAAAATGACTTAATTAAATAATTAAAGTTATTTAATTAATAGATGAGAAAGGACTTTAGAAAATAATTAAATAATTAACATTATTTAATCATGATAATGAAAGTACAAATTATGAAGAAATTGAAGTCACAGGACTAGACCAAATTTTAGTGTTTATAGAAATGAAGACAATAGATGAAGAGACATGGAGAAATGTTTATTCAAAATTATTTATTATATTGGCATATGAAGATAAACCTTATTTTGATATAACAATGGATTTTATGCACTAGGGTATAAAAGACCAAGGTGACAATGTATCTAGTGCATGGATTGATGCTCAAGAAAAAACAAACAATAGGATGCCACAACACTCTTAAGGAATTTGATACACATGGTGTGTATGTGTGGAGACAATCCATTGGATATGGAGATGAGTTCCCATCACATCTCAAGGTGATTGACCTTGTTGGATCCTATGAGAGAACATCCATAAACATGACACAAAAACATACGACCATGCCCCAATGTATACTGGGCAAAGATGATAGTGATATATAATGATCATGGTGATTGTTAGTAGGCATAGTATGGTTCAAAAAGATATATCAAAATATCAAATAAATAAATAAAAAGATCAAAAGATAGATCAAAGATATATCACAAAATTAAATAATAGACAACCAACATACATATAGTTGTATAACCTATTGTCAAGTTGCTAATGTGATAAATGGATAATGACTATGCTTGATGTGGTGAACGATGCATCCCACGAAGGAAAATGATGGATGAAATAGGAAAGTTTAATGTTTGAAAAATTATTAGATAACTATATGTTATCGAGGCTGATGTTTAGTTCTTGATTTGACATAAAAAGAATAGTGTTTCTAAGTGTGTATGTTTGTGGATATTGAAGCACACGTTTATTGTTTGATTGGTTTATTGATGGAAGGAAGATGGTAATAATTTTAACAATAAAAATGATAATAATGATGGAATGATAATGATGAAATGATTAAGATAATAATAATGATAGATAAGGGTGTGGAGGGATGCCAAAGAATACTTAGGATCCTACATGTAGCCAAGCTAATTGATTGATTTATTGATTCATGATAATGATAAGATTGTTGATGATAAAAAAACCATGAGGATTGTGTTTTTAATGATAAGAATGAAATGATGATTAGGAATGATACATCTTGATGATAATAGTTTGGATAAAAAATGCATCAAGATTTGTAGCAAGGCTAGGAATAGAAACTATTAGATGTTTTGGATATAATGCTAGGGTATATTGAAATATTATATTGATTGGGATGGTTTGGATTGTGGGTACTAGAGGATATTTTTATATAAAATTTTATTCATGAGATGATGTAAATAATTAGAATATTATTTGTTAGAGAAGCTACCTAGATCACTAAGTGAAATAGAAGATATATATTAATATTTATTTTAAATCAAGATGTAATCACTTGTCCCTAATATCTAATAAGGTATGGGACACTATGAATGGATGAATGGAATAATGTTATGGAAATGGATAGGTGAAGGATGGGGAAGATGACTATTATAGAATTGAATTGATAACATAGTTGACTTCCAAGGGTTATCTTACAATTGTATAACATGTTATACCTAGGCTAAGGGTTGGATAGGCCTATGTATGTGATTGCATGACTTTAGATGGTATGTGATAAAAAAAACAGATGGTCATGTCAAGATTTTTTCAAAAGAATTTTTTTATATATGCCACTAGTCTTTATCAAGATCGAGGTAGATAGGCAAGATGGATGAAAATGATATGGATTGGATAGATAGAAATGTTAATACAAATATTGTAATGGATGAGACAACATGATATTAGTTGCACATAGATAATTTATTTTACACATGACACCCAAGAATATGTTTTCATCATGGTACTTTTCCAAAGCACTATTAGAAGGGTTTTCACTATTGGATGAATTATCTCTTTTTTTTATTGTTTTTTTTTCTTTTGAATGATAATCAACTATGCTAGTCCACTTGATGGTGTTGATGTATATTTTAATATCATGATATACCAATGGTGACCTACCTTTACGAGTTATCTTTCCAAGATTAGTGCACTTGAATATATCTTATGGATATTGCAGATTAGTCTCCTACAACTCAAGGCCGAGATCTTTCATTGCAAATTTATTCATGTTATTGAAATGCTCCACAACATTTTTCTTTTGGTTCCAACCTCATTCTATATAGCCTGTGGACTTTAATAATTTCTGCTTATCAACTCATTTTGATTGAGCCATGTGGCATCATGGCACAGTTTCTACAAGATCGTAGACTCTTCTTCTCATAAAGGGTACGAAGGTGCCACGTGGTGGCCTCATGTGATATCTATACAATATTTTATTCTTTGAAGTGATTGCTATGGAGGATGTTGCATGTTTACACCATAGAAATTCTTTAAGGAAGCAGGGGGAATGCCTTAGCAAATCCCACTTGCAAGCCATGTGTCTAGGGTGTGGAGTTCTTAAAGGGAAAAGAGAAAGGAGGCCAATTTCCACTTGTTAGCAAGGTGTAAGACCATCATATTTTGAGCCCAAAAAGGAGTTTAAAGAATGCTATTGATTATCTTAAAAATGAAGGGGTGTTAGAAGGCATTGTGTGTCAAATCTAGAGGATGTGAATGTCAATTTTGCTTAAATCCCACTCATCCAAGTAGTTACAACATAAATGATTGATTATCCAGGTTTTAGCACAACCACATGATTAGGAGAATGATGTTTTACAGGGAAATAGTTTCAATGATCATCATGATGGTGATTTGTAAATGATGATTGAAGGGAAGCTTTTTAGTTTTAGTCCCGATTCTTAGCCTGGGGGGTTATACTTGCAGACATTTTGTAAAGAGGGTTCACCATCTTTGTAAAAGAAGAATTATAAAATATCAATTGAAAGGAAATATTATTCTTCAAACCTTATCATTTTTTGTGTTTTTCCAATTGATTAATAGAAAGAAAAACATATCGGATTGTGCCTAGTTCACATTTACTGTATGTTTTATTTATGTTTATGCTAACTTCAATGCTCTGTGTCATTTAGGAATGGATATTAATAACCGATCGTTATGATTTTTAGCTTTTATGGTTTCTAGCTTAGGTTGTTGACTATTGGATCAAGTCTTGCACTCTTTCATTTTCTGCAATAATGTATGATTAATTATCATATTATGCTTATTGGTGAGAAATATTTACAAAGGATTAAAGGTTTTAGTAGAATAATCAAGGTGTATTATACTCTAGTGAGCCTCTGTGGATGCTTATCATGGAAATATTTGAATGTTATGCTCTTTGCTTACTAGGCCTTAGGCATTTCATTCTCTTTCCAATAATGAATAGTTTGCAACACTCTATGCTCATTTCTTAGAGTTTTTATGCTTTTGGTTGTTTGAGAAGGGAATTTGAAATGTTGTAAAAGCTTTGGCATATCACCTTAGATTAGATCTTCTTATGTTTTATTGCTCCTTCCCCTTTCTTCTTGCCAACCAAGAACAAAGAGTCAACTTCTAAAATCCTAGAGGTAGTCTAGTGAATCACAATTCGTCCCCAATTCACCAAACTTCCCATAAGGTTGTTTCCTGAAGCATGGGTTTTAAGGATCAATAGTTTTCTTTTGGCACACCTGATGGGGCCATTTTTAATCACTAATCACAAACAGGTGTACGAGCCATAGGCTCATTACAAGGTCATGAACAACCCAATATCTAGACTTATTGTTACCTCCCCTAGTGATTTTAGCCCATGCTAGAGTCACCCCACCTATTGTGTAGAAATTTCAACCATAATTTCCTATGGCCACTCAGGTACCCAAAAAATTTGTAGCCTGGAATAGTGGTAGCTCACTCATTCTTCTTGTTCCTCCTATAGTATGGGATCCAATTCCTGCAAACACTCTCAAAGCACTCCCTAAGTTTATAGGGGAAGATTTTAAAACACCAATAGAGCATATTTAGGATGTCACCGATGTATGCATTTTTCACAATATCACAGAGAAAAACATGGTGCTCAAGTTAATTGTAGCATCCTTCAAAGGAAAGGCCCAAGATTGGTACAAATATCTATCTCCTAACTCTATTAGTACTAGGGATCAACTTAGGGACTATTTTTTTGAGCATTTTTCAAAGAAGGGAGATCACTCATCTTTGATGCAATAGTTGATAATAAAAAGAGCATTGCAAGAGGTTGTTATAGATTTTAATACCAAGTTTTACAAAACTTGGGAAATAATCCTAGTAATTTCTCAGCCACCCATAGATATGGCATTTATTTTATATTTGAAGGCTTTCAACTCTAACATATCAATCATGATCTAGTCACTTGGGGGTAACACTCTACCAAATACATATGATCTAGTGGTGAGATCTGGAAAAAACTTGATTGATGTTGGAAAAATCTCACCTAGACCACCTATGCTGATGTTCCTAGAAATATTAGCTCAGTCCCAAGAAGAAGCTACTCCTATCATTTTTTCCACACCTGCACCTTCTATGAATGTGTATCCCAATGTACAGGGAGGAACCTTTGCTTCCTCTTCATTAGCCACAAAGGTAAATGACATGAAGAATCTATTTTGAACCTTCTCCAATGTGATTATTAATAAAAAGTGTCAACAATAAATTCCTTCGAGAACCCCCCTTTTAGGGTTATCAAGGAGGGAGGCCACAATTTCAACACAATTAGTATCAAGTAGGTGATAGAGTAAATAACTAGCCACAACTATCAAACCAAATCATTTTTGTTCCCACTCCACTAAAAACCATATCATCTAACCCCAATAGAGACTTGGTCATTGACCAAAACAATTTGGTAGATGACACAAACTCTTAGTGTTTCTCCTGTAATGATGCACACATGCCTCAAAATCATCTAAGAGACAATCTTTAGTAGAAGGTGGTAGAGCAAAGAATTCAAGGCATGCCATTGGATGCAGGGGTATATGCTTACCAATCTCCTAGAGTAGAGAGTGTCATGCACACTGTTTAGATGTAAGGTATGTCTCTCAAGAAAGAAGCAGAAATTTCCATGGATCATGCACTTTTCTCCTAGATGGAGCACAAGGATGTAGTGTTTTCTAATGATTCCTCAATGTTGAAGACTTCACAAGTATAATTGAAATATAATACTTGATCTAAGAGGAGGTTCACTAGAGAGCTTGTAACTCAAGTGCAACAACCTAAAGCAATTACAGAAAAGATTGCATGTTCACCCACAATAATTCAACCTTTTAAAAAGCCAAAAGAGGTGCTCTCATTTAAGCCAAAGATACCATCATTCATATCAATTAATGTGGTCAAATAGTTGGAGAAGGCCCCTACCAACATGTCTCTATGGGACCTATACTAGAATAAAATTATTTGTTGCGAGAGGCTTTAGAAGGTCATGAAAGACCAACACAAGTTAGGGTAATTCTAGAAATCACTCAAGTGAAGAGTAAAGGACCAACCACTGTAGTACAAGGACATCAAGTTGTGGTGTTCATGAATACCAAAGAAGATACTGTGAAAGAAGAGGTAGGAAAACTAAAACCCACTCCCTTCTTCTTGACTCTAATTATAAGGGATAAACTATTGCATAATTCCATGATCAATTCCAATGCTAGTACCATTGTCATTCCCAAGAAAATTGTTGATGCTTTAAAACTAGAATATGAACCCATAGAAAAGGGAGTTATGCAGTTATATGGGAATAAGGTCCAAATTGTAAGCCTAATTAAAAAGAATCCTTTGACCTTATATTATTGTCCTAGCATCATTGTTCCTCAATAAGTGGTGGTAGTATATATTCCCCTTGTCTTTGGGTTATGATTGTCATGGGATTTCATAGCTGAGATCAGAGGATACCTTTCCTTAGATTGGTTAGAAATCATCTTAAGGATAAAGCATGAAACTAAAATGAAAGTGTTGTTAGAACCTTTACACCCCAAGCACATATCGAATGAAGTGTTGATGAATTTTGAGGAAACCCACACTTCCTTCACCCAAAATGAGATGTATCATGTAGAAATGTTGGAGGATGAAGAAGTAACCAAAAATAGAAATGTTGAGGGAGATTTCCTTTTGAATCAGTTCATGGAGAGTGATCCTTTTGGAAATTTTCATGTGATTGGTTTGGGAGATTATGTGATATATGATGAGAATAAAGTCATTAACCAAGTGACTAAGGTTCAAGTTGATCCTAAAGCTTGCTATAGTCATGAGTCTGATCTTTGAACCTTGCATTTTGATTGTGCAAGATGTAAAGTTGGTTCAAGATTTGGTGTTTTCCTAACTTCCCTAAATAGAGAATGAACTCTTAGAGCTTTCTATTTTCAATTCCCTTTTACAAATAACGAGGTTGAGTATGAATGACTAGTCCAAGAATTAAGCCTTGTGGAGTGATTGGGAATCAAACAACTAGAAGTTTTTGGAAATTTAGAGCTGGTGATCAAGCAAGTGTGAGGTACCTCAGCCACAAAGAATGTGCACATGCATTCTTATCGACATAGATTCTAGGAATTTATTGAAGGATTTGATGCTTTCAACATCCAAGTGACCTCTTAGAAGTAGACCAGTTGGCAACAATTAGATCTTGGTTTGATCTAGTAATTGACCTGTTGACCAACAAACATTCAGTCCAAGTCATTATTAGGCCAACTAATTTGGATAATGATTAGAATTAGAAAGTGTTTGAGAGTGATTCTCAGATTTACATGTACATCCAAAATTTTTGTGAATTTGTAGACTAATTGTAGCCTAAAATTAAGGAGTCCTACAAAGATTAAATCATTTAGCTAAGGAGCAATAAGATTCAAAAAGTGATAATCACCCTAGAGAACCTATTTGGTTATGATGATGCAAGGAATGAAAAAAGGTTTGTAAAAAAAAAGGAGATTACTCAGACCTTGATGTTAGAAATGGTAGAAAATTGAAGGTTGGCAAGGATATTCCTGAGAAGGATAAAGATGGATTGGTATCCTTCTTTGACATATATGAAGAAGTAGTGGCATGGACCTATGATGATCTCAAGGGATATGACTGCAACATCATTCAACATACTATTGAGCTAGTTGGAGGGGCTAATTCTATCTACTAGAAGCAGAGGTTGGTCAAGATTAAAATAGATTTACTCATGGCTTAGGAGTTGAAAAAAATCATAAGTTCTCAGATCATATACCCAATCAAGAATTCCACTTAGGTCTCAAACTTAGTGTCGATTTAGAAAAAGAATGGAGACATTCGACTATGTGTAGACTTTCAAGATTTGAATAGGGCATCCTTAAAAGATCATTATCTATTACCCTCTATGGAGAAAATCCTCCAAATAACTGTAGGATTTGAGATGTTTTCATTTCTTGATGGTATTTTGGGTTATAATTAGGTTTGGGGTGAAGAAGAAGACTATCATAAGAAAACATTCAGCAAAAAGTGGGGAACATTTGCATACACAAAGATGACATTTAAACTCTCAAATGTTGGAGCTACCTTCCAACGTGCGTTGGATATTACTTTCAAATATTTGATAAATCTGATCATACTTATCTATCTAGATGACCTCATGGTATTTTCAAAATCAAAGGAAGATCATTTTGATCATTTGAATTTTTTTCCAAAAATGTCAAGTGGGGTCTCCTTGAACCCTATAAAAACATTTGTTTGGAGTTTCATAGGGTAAGTTTCTAGGGTACATTGTGTCCAAAGAAGGGGTTTGCAACTATCAAGAGAGAGTGAAAGCTATTAAAGAACTGACTCTATTGGTAAATAAGAAAGGAGTGTAATCTTTCCTCAAGCAGATAAAATTTGTTAGAATATTCATATAAGTTTTTATTGGATTAGTTAGACCCATCACTCTCATGCCGAGGAAGGATCAAGCCTTCAAATGGACTCTGAAAGGGAGAATAGTCTTTGAAAAGATCAAGGGACCTATCTCCTCAACTCTAGTGTGTGGATCCAAGTTTTTCCAAAGATTTTATTATGTACATGTATGGAAGTGAGCACGGTATAGCAATGGTGTTAACATAGAAAGATGAACAAGGGAAGGGAGTAATCCCATTTCCTTCCACTCAAGGACTGTAAAGGGATATGAAGCAAAATATACCTTTGTTGAAAAGTAGGTTTTTTCCATCATCAAAGATCTTAAGAATTTTTGACACTTGATATAAAATAATAAAATAATGATATATGTAGCATATTCAAGTGTGCGGGAATACATAATGGAAGGAGAAATTATTGAAAAAAGAGAAAACTAGGTTATAAAGATCTTTGAGTATGATGTAGAGGTCTGGCCTACTAAAGTGGTCCATGAGAAAGGACTTTGTGAATATTTAGCTAAGGAAAATGAAGCTCCAACATAAGAGAAATCTTCTAAAATACCCCTAGCCCAAGAAGATGCTTTAGAGGAGGCATTTTTCAATAAGTTTGAAGCCACAGATTCATGGTTCAAAGATAGAACTAACTTCATGTAGTCAAGAAGGTATTCGACTAATCTCCCATTGCACAAGATATTTTATATACTATAGGGTGTAGGTTATATTCTGATCGAGGGGGTTCTCTTCAACAAAAAATTTGATGGTGTACATCTCCAATTTATGGACAAAGCTTAAGAAAATATAATCTTGAATGAGTTCCATGGTGATCCCGTAGGTTGCCACGTCTTTGCAAAGATAACTATGATAAAAATCATGCATGCGAGGTAATATTGGCCTACCCTATTCTCCAATTGTTGTAGTTTGGTGAGGAGATGCCAACAATGTCAGTTCTTTATCAATAAGCACAAGAATTTTTCGATAGAGTTGAATCAAATTAGAATAGATGAACCCTTTGCTTAGTGGAGTCTAGAATTTATTAGGATGAAAATCCCAATGTCCAATGCCACTCACAAATGTATCCTTATTGCAATAGATTATTTCACTAGGCTATCTAAAGTTGTTCCATTGAAAGGATCCACAAAGAATGAAATTTTGAATTTCCTTGAAGAGTTGGTCACAATATTTGGTTCTTCGAAGACCATCATGTTTGAAAATGAATGATATTTTGTAGGATCCAAAATGTATGAATTTGAATTAAAACATGAGATATTCTTGAAGACTTCATCAAAAGTTACTACTTGCAAGGAAATGGACTCATTAAATCCACAAAAAAAATCAAGTTGATTAAGTGGATTAGTGCAAACCATCAAAGATAATGGTACAAACATTTGAGGACAATGCTATGGACCGATTGGACCACTCCTAAGAAGGTTTTGAAAACTTCCCCATATGAGATAGTCCATGAAAAGGAAGTTGTATTGCCAATCTCTACAAAAATTATAGCTTTATAATTATTGAAGTCTTTGGAGGTCGAGGAAAATTGAGCTATGGAAGTTAAGTTAGAAAGTTTCTCAATGTTTAGGAGTCCTGGGAGAAGGAATATAATGCCATTAAAAATTGCTAGTAGGTGGTTAAAAAATGGTTTGACAAGAAGGCATCTGGCCCTAGATTCAAAGAAGGTGACTTAGTTTTAAAATATGATGAATGCACTGCTAAGCTAGGACAACATGAAAAATACGATTCTCTTTGGAAGGGACCCTTCCACATTACTAGTTGCAAAGAAAGTAATGCTTTTGAACTAATATATTTGGAGATAAATGCCCTTGAGACTTTGGTAAATGGAATCCATTTGAAATATTTCAATTAATGCTTGGAATTTGTGCCCTCTTGTAATAAGTAATTAGGTTTTCTTTTGTTTGTGTGGTGTGTGTTTCGCTCGATAAGTGTTGTGGGCACAAGTCATTCAACTTTCTTGCTAGGTGTGTGACCACCATGGAAGCTTTCTCTAAGTGCGATCATCATAAGAAGTGACCCATATTGGTTGCCCCTTGGAAAAAATTAATGCTAGCACTTGCAAATTTCCCATCCTACAATATTTTTTAGTGTCACATTTCACAAAAAGGTGACATGATGAGTTATTTGTACGCCTTCCTTGAAGGTTGGAATTTTCCAAAAAATAAGGCAATTACTTTGCATGAGTGAACTCTTAAAAAAATAAAATAAAAAAAATTGCACCATTCATTTGCATTTATCATAAGTATGAAAAAAATTAAAGTGGAGCATAAGGCGAGAAAGAGAAAGTTACAAAGAATTTTTCTAAGTGCAAATTCAAGTGGAGTTGGGAGTTTATAGTACAAAAGTAGTGGAATTAAACAAGTAAGTGATAGTTTCCAAAGAAACTTGAAGTAATGTGCATTGAAGGGACATCCTCTGGTGTTGAAATTGAGGAGGCAGTGGATCCATCTTTATTTTCTAAATTTTTGGTGACAAATCATACTCCTCAGGCCCAATACCACCTAAGCCAGTGCTTACAAACACCCAATTTCTAAAGAAAATAAATCATAGGGACCCAACTCTGGTATTGGACTTTACTAATGGAATCCATGACCCAGAATTGCATTCAAACCCCAAGACCCTCCACAAAGGTGGTTTTGTGAGGATGGAAAATAAAGTAAGGTAGAATGATCTTGAATCTCTAGGTGTTTGACTATGGAATTGTGGTCTCCTGCAATACATGGTACCATTGGTGCATCCATGCCCTGAACTTGTGGATGCTTGTGCATTAAATTTTGATACACACGTTGGGATCATTCAAGGAAATGAGTTGAAGATTATCATCAGTGTGGAGGCTATTAGGGATGTTCTATGTCTTGATCGACTCAGTGGTGGTAGAGAAGTTTGTCAGGAAAAGGTTGGAATTTTATTGGGAGACTAGGAATGACCAACTAAATTTTTGCAATTGTGATATGAGAAGGGGAAAGAAGGAGAAAAAGTTTCCTAATTTCCCTATAGGTATTAGAAACTTTCATCAAGACCTACAAGATGTCTTCTTAATGCTCATGTTCACTTTTGGCTAGGACCATGATGATAATGTAGAAGCATTTCAAATAGGTTTTGGTTTCAAACTTAGAAAGTAGAAGCAACCTTTCTAATATGATTTCAAATACATTATTTTAGGAAAAATATACAAGAAAATGCAAAATTATGATAAAACTTAGAAATTTAGGTATGCTTATTTTATGGTACATATGTTTTTACATCAAAATTTTGAGTTCTTTCAAAGATAAATGCCATTGAACATCATTGATGTGTCAGACAAAATAAATTTGGTTACTATATGGACTCATATTTTTTCTACTACACATGATTAGAATACCTTTTCTAAATTATTTTTGACCCCAACCCTTCAAGATTTGAACCAACAAGAATCCCCTCCTAGACTTACACAGGAACATGTTTCATGGATGAGTAATGATCAACCTCCTTGCAACTATTTCTATGGAGCATATTTCAATTTTGTGCGAATACATGGGTTTACAGAGGATACTTTTAGGCTACCTACTTATGTGATAGATAGAACTCTCACCATAGAAATGTCTCTATAATTGTCCATAATTGATAATAAATTTGGGGCAAGAAAGAGAAAAACCACATTTTATAAACCCTCAATTACATGAGGCAAGGTTACATTATAGAAAAGGTATGTAGATGTTGTATTGGTAGCCAAATTGAGTAAGTTGGGCCTTCGTGTTATATGTGAATAATGGAATTATGATCTAGATGGTTGTTTACCTAACATGGAAATCTCTTTGACCCATACCCCATGGCCATACTAGGATCAAAGGTGTAATCTGGAGGAAATTACTCTAGATTTGTGTGTTGATTTATCATGTGTTGTTCAGTGGTAGATCCCTATGGCTTTCCTTTTATATAGTTGTGGTAGAGGTGAATCCAACCATCAAGATCCATACAAATATGAGAATGAAGTTAACACAATTGGGTTAGAGTGAAGGAAATATCACCAATTTTTGGACATATTGTCAAGAGGTGCATGATTTGGATTATAATTATGATGCTATCCCTTATGATAACAGGTTTGATGATATATGAGAGGTGAAACATTGAGAGTCATCTAAAGAGGATGAACCCACCTCACCATGGAAACAAAGAGGGAAGGAGAAGAAAATAAAATAGACTATTGGAAGGACCAACATCTTGGAAAGCATTATCAACAAGTGCAATAGTTAGGAAACTGTGAACTTGGACCCTCAAAAGGAAGCCCCAAGCTTCTCAACAAGCTCAAGGCTCATTTGGTTATGGAGGTGAGGGATCCATTTTAGTTGTCGTGCCTCCTGAGAAGAAGCAAAGAGGGAGAATATTGAACTTGGGAAATGTCCAAGAAGAAGATGATGACATGACTATTGTCACATAGCCACCAATGGTATCCATGATGTAGGTATGTTTCTCTCTCTCCATCTCTCTTCTTCCCATGCCTAGAGTAGGCTCTTCAAAGCATCTCGCCATTCTCACTTTCCACTCTTCTCCTTCTAGTAACTGCATCAACTAGGTCACAAACAATCCCTTCCTCAATCCCCGTTCCCTTTAGCCTCCCTACTAATGATCCTTTTGTTGGGAAGTATATTAACTCCCTTACTAAATATCATGAATAGGCCAGTGTCACTAAGAGATCTTAGGTGGAAAGAGCTACAAAAAGAAGAGAAAAGGATGCCCTGAAACCAGCTTCTCCAAAGATGGAGACTATGTATAATGAATTCCACCAAACCTTGATGTTCACATCCAAAATTCCCAGCATCAACAAGCCGAAGGGTGACATGAGACCAAAAGACTACAATTTTCATGTTGTTGGTCTCAACCTTATCCCAACCAAGAATGAAGATCCAACTTCTAAATTCTCAAAGGTAGTCTAGTGGATCACAATGCATCCCCCATTCAATAAACTTACCATAAGGTTGTTTTTGTTAGAATTCAACATGCTCTGATATCATGTTGAAATGATGGATGTTGAATCATCCAATGAAGCTGCACACACTTCAAAGGATCTTGCCAAGAGAAATTACACCACACAGAAAGTGTTGCAACTAAGGGCAGCAAAGAGAGATTACTATTGATCTACAACATTAGATCATTGATATTTTATATGATATGATATAAATTAACAAGTTGCATGATTATATAGGCAAGAGAGAAAACCTAAAATGCATGAGATGTTGCCATGTGTCATGATCTAACAACATGTGACAACATGTGAACACTATCTAGAAAATTATTAAATGTTGAGATAAGTTCTAGAAGGACAACTCATCTTCTAGAAGGAATTTTATCCCTACAAACATGGAAGGGGACATTACCCCATTATTAAATGATTTATTAAAAATTCAACCTAGGACTAAATGATATATGACCTAAGTTAACTTATGCTAGTGTAATAATTAATTAATTACAATAACAGTTTCCTGAAGCATGGATTTTAAGGATCAACAAATATTACTGTGATCCTTTTTAATACCAGGGTTGGATTTATCTAAATGCACACATCATGATAGAGTGTCATTAGAGTCCTTATGATAAAGTTTTGTTATAGGACATGATGAATGTTTGAGCTATAATTTTTTGATTATATGTGAGATAGAATATTGTGATAGGGGATATGAGATGTGGATGATTATTTAGCATTTAAAATGTAGGATTTTTTATTTTTCAAATTCAGGATGGTGGGTAATGGAGTTTGTGTTAGATGCACATGACAACTAAGAGGGGGGTTGAATCATTTGTACATTAAAACATTCAATCCCTCATTAACTTTCAAACCCTTATCAAACATTTAAACCCTCATTATGCATTGGAAAAAAGAAAACATATGAAACAACAATAAAAACACCACCATACACAATAGAACACTAGATTTATGTGGGAAAACCTAAGTAAGAAAAAACCATGGTGAGGATTATCTCACATATATATGAATAAAAACATTGAATTACAATTAGGCTCATTATTAAAGTCTCACTACCTAGAAAAGAAGAAAGGCTCATTGCCCAAAGGAATCATTGTTTGAAAGAAAGAAGAATAGAAGAACACTATTTTAGAGAGATTCACTATCTCAGAGCAATAGGAAATATTCACCACTAAAACTCTATGCCATCTGCAACCTTTGGCTAACTACCTCAAGAAAATTTAAGCACAATGAAAATATAAACACCTTCTACTCATTGAATCCAAAATCATAGGAATTAAGCTCACACTTAGATCACCAAAATTGATCGCATTCACATCATTACACACATACACACTTTCCACCAATAATCACCTTGCATTTATATCATCTACAACCTAAACAATCTTAATTAGATCAGCCTTAATGAAAGGTATGCACCTCAAATGTGCAACACCAAATAGGTTGGCACCAAACACCTCCATGGTGGAAAGAACTGAAGGAAAACCACACAAATCTACATCACCATGCTACTTAACATGTCACCATGCTACTTAACACATCACCATGTTACTTAACACATCCACAATCCACACCATCACAATGCTACTTAACACATCCATAATCCACACATCACCTTGCTACTTAACCACACCATGCTACTTAACACGTCTGCAATCCATGAGGTACCTCTACAAATAGTGCTAGCATGCTAGGTTGGACAAACCTAAACAAACACTACAAGAAACCACATACATACTTCTCTAGGTCAAAAAACAATGTAATGCTCCGTCATAATAACCTAAGGAATGTTGCAATTGTGTATAAAAGTGAAATAATTTTTTTTTAAAGTAATATTATTAAGTTATTTAGTTGCATACATTCACTAAGTTATGCGACGTTACACTACTTGAGTTTCCATAGATGACTTTAGTATTTCGCATTGCATATATTTAATTAATCATAAACTTAAAAATAAACATTGCATATCATTTGAAATTCCATTCAAGATAGTATAAAGTACAAACATGTTTCTTACATTGCATTTGATAAGATATTACAATACTCATTCATCTGATGAGGTAGATCAATAATAGTAACAATTACTTTTTACAAGTGTTCACCTCATAAACAATTGAGGGATGTTTTCAAATACAAATTTTACAATAATGCAATAAAGAAAGTACACATATGTGTCCAAGTACGAGCTCTCCATCCATGAAGCTCTCGTTGCCATGATCATAAACTGGGGACCCAACGGAGTAAGGTGCACATTCCACCCAACCATGTGGTACCCGGAGGTCCACCCCCTGTGCTAGGAGATAGTAATATGGTTACCTAGACATAATCTACTAACCCTAGACACAAGTACATAACTGACTGATGGTTACATTGCTTCTAGATTTTAGACAATCGAATGTACTGAAGTACACAAGGTTAACTGTTATCTTAGGTGGAGTGTCATCACAATATTGCAAAGGTTACCCTGGTGTTTCTTCCTAGGTTCCGGCCCCCAACTTGGGTTACCCTGGTAACCTCTTATGAAACTCGGCCCCATTTGCAAGTTATTGCGGAATCAAATGCCTTTTAAAGTAACAAGACATCGATTTTCCATTCCAGGCCTTCTCATCTTATACTCAAGACTGAACTAGCTCAAGAGTTCATAAGTGAGGCATAATCATCTTATTAAGAATTTTAATTCTAACTACTATGTTATTTAGTTATCACTGACTTACTAACTCTTTGCAAGTTACCTTAGCACCACTTTGTGTGTCGGCCCTTACATTGAGCCACTCCCCTAAACATAACAAAGGAATTCTAAGTTCTCTAACTAGGGCAACAAGGTGTACAAACATACAACATACAATTTTGCACTTTTCATGAAGAACATCAATAACTATGTTCATAAAATCAGATGTCTAATCACCAAACAAAACCATGTACACAACCTTAGTTAACACAAGAACTCTACTTAAACACTCACAATTCCCACGTTTTACAATTTGACTGGAAGACTTGTACATCTACGTCATGCCCAATTTTTTTCAATAAAAGGAAACACATTTTAAAGCAAATCAGGAAAATTACACATCTACTATTCGGATTTACTATATCCAATCAATCAAATATAAATTGCATGCAAACAAATCAACTTGATTAAATTTCATATTCAAGTATTCTAAATTATAACTTTCACAATTTCATATATTGAAATATTCATCAATTTACCAAATGTAAATATTTCATTTAAATATAATCAAATTTTTAAACAATACTCATATTATTTTTCAAGAAAATTAAAAATAATCATTTAAATAAAAGCACTTCATAACAATATAATTAATTGATTATTTATATTGTTAAACATCCTTAATTATCAAATTAATACTTATAACTTTCTCATATTAACAACAAGTATTAAAAACTATAATATCATAATATATATATATATATATAACATATATAATATATATTTTAAATATATAATATATATGAAATACATATATCATATTATAATTATAGACTAAATAGAATACATAACATTTAAAATAAATAAAAGAAAACTTAACATTAATGAAAAGGGTAGGCGCTGCTGTCCACATAGCCGAACCCTCCATGGGAGGGCACGGTGGTGCAGGCAGCACCGGCGCTGCCCGTGAAGGCAGCGCTGGGCGCTGCCCTCACTGCCGGCTCCCCTATGGGGGTCGGCCGTGGGGGTAGCCCCCTGCGGCCCTTCACCCGCGATTACACAACACCAATTTTTATTTTATTTGTTATAAATTAACAAAAGAAAATTTACGAAAATAAATTTTGCGGAAACATACTTCTGCCATTCGGATTTCAATCCGAATTTTTAACAAAAGTCGCCTGTACGGTGTTACCTAATTTTTTTAACATAAATTTTCACAACACTATATATATATATATATATATTTATAAATAAAATATATCAAATAGACTTTCATATAGAGGGATAATTTTCTGATAAGATTTTCTACAGGAATCATGAGAAGAAAGAAAATAAAACAAATAAATTATGTACAATTTATTTTCAATATACTAGTTTCATCTGGAGGTATTTTTTTAAAACTTCCAAAACCCCAAATCTTCTTTAGATCTAACAGATGATTTAACATAAAAATTCTTCAATTTTTTTTTTTAATTTCTTCTGTAGATTTCTACTGTTAAAACAAATCTTTGTTTTGCTCTTTGATTTCTCTATAATACATTATTTTCACAATTTTATTTATAGAGAGGAAATCAAAATTCACAGAATTATTTTATAAATTTCCTGAAAAGAAATACAACTTTCATAAACAGATATTTACTGAGGCAATCATTTTAAAAGAAATCAATTTAATTACAAAGAAAAATACATGTTTTTCCTGTAACTTGAAAACTGCCTATAGAAGAAAGCTTATGTTGCCTGTAGCGCACAATCCACCAAAGCTTCTCTAGAGAAAACCCCAAATCCACAGGAAAACTATAACCAAACACAAAGAACTTCCCACCAAAGGGATCTTCCACAAATATACAACCAAAACAGAGGAAGTAACAACTTCTTTAAAATTGATTTTTACACAGCAAAATTATTCTTTCATTTCCCGTGAAGAAAAATTGATAACCCCTATGTATTTTCCAGATCCCAGATATTATCCATGAACAACCTCAACAAAAGCAATTAATGTAACTGGCACACTTGTTGAGAAGAAGAAAATATCTTCAACCACTTCTCGGCAATCTTGCCTTTCAAGATTTACATGCATTTATTTATTTAAAATTTCAATTTTCAAATACAAAATTTATTTACAATTCAAAATGCCATTTCCAATAATATTTAATTTCAAATTTTATTTAAATTTATTCACACATTTGAAACAATTTAATTAAATCAAATAATTTATTTAATTAAATAAATTTAATCTTTTAAGATCAAATTATTTAACCAAACAAACTAATTAATTAATTAAATAAAATGTAAAACCTTATTTTAACATTTAAAAATTAATTTAAATAACAGTAAATTAAGGAATAATAACTATCATAAAAATTAACAAGATTTTCCTATCAAAGCAATTAATCCAAACAGGAAAAGACAAGACCATCTATGACTCTGGACTAAAATAGACGATGTACTATGACCGGGTTAAAGACTAGACTAGGATGAACCATGCTACTACCTCCCAATCAACATTTCTGTTGAGTCTTGACACGCTCAGACCTGAGTAACCAGGTGGAGTCGGTGTCATGTACCTGCAATCCTACAACCAAGCAATAACATGCATATATATATATAAACCATTGTATAGGCACACCGTGTAGAGAAAATCATGGACATCACAGGGCACTCGCAAGTGGGTGATGCGATTTCGTTCTCCACACCAATACACATCACATCAGACTGACGAATTAAATAATAGTTAGTCCATCATAAACATATACATAGCAATAATCATCTGAAGGAAAACATCTACGCTATCTCGAAGCATATCAGAAATCAAATATCACCATACAATGTATCATCATGTCACAAAGTGAATCCAATGTCGCTCAAAACCAGCGATCAAAATATCCAAACAAAGTACCATAGTCTAATAGTGTGAAAACATATCAGCAGAAAACATAAGCATAAATGGAGGGGTACTACAAACAACATGCAGACCACACAAAAAAACCACACAAAATCAACATACTACACTACAAAAATACTACAACCATCTTAAACAAAGATTAGTTTCATCTTGCACATCATGATGCACTACCACTAAAATCCAACACAAGAACTGGACTTATGAATAAAATTAACAAAAAAAACTCTAAGGGAAGATAAATATAGACAATATAATAATTTTCTCGAATCCACAATACATGAAACTTCAATGTGGAGAAATGTGGAGAAATCACATTTACTAGATATAGAAACTCTAAACACCTCTAATCATCATATCCAAACCACACAAGCATATCTTCAACCATGAAAAAAATTGGAGCATAACACTAAACACACTTCTATCACCATGCACACTCTTCTATTCAAATTTTCTCAAAAGCACTTGGAAACCAAGTGAACCAGCTACATCACCAACACTACAAACATCTTCTCAACCTATCTACAACACCTACAACACCTAATCATAAAAAAATTATCAACATGATGAAATACTCCTAACTACACTAGAGGTTGACATCAAACCACAATATAGATGACAACATAGTGCAACACTCTCCAACAACTCCAACAATCTTGATACTATTGGCATCAATGACAACAACTACAACATAATTCAACAATTTCCCCCTTTGTCATTGATGGCAACACTAGCTTTGAAAACCATCAACAATAAAAGTTATCATCAGCAACAACAAATCAATATCAAGCAACACTCCCCCTTACTGGGGCATTTCTAACACTTATTTTCCTTATGTCTTTCAGACACTAATCTCTCCCCCTATCTTGAGGATTTTTTTAAACATCATTCTCCCCTTGTGATTTTTAGATCATACCCTCCCCCTTTGACATCAATGGAAAAAGGGAAACATCTTTCATTGGACAACACTTGCACACTTATCTTTAGGCAATATCAACAACTTCTCTCTCTCCACTACTCTTATCCATACTACTCTCACTATTATACATTCTGAATTACTCATTCTTCACTACTCCCTCTACTACTTTCTCTTTTCTACACATTCCCCTTAGAGAAACAAGATATGATCCACTTGACTACACCAACAAAAATACCACTACCTACTCCCTCTAAGAGGTAGCCTTCAACATCAATTTTGGATGAAGAATGTATCTTGACATGCTTCCTAGATAGATGCACCAACTTATGCATCTATTTGAAAGAAAGAGTGTCAATAACCCTTAACTTCTATTAGAGATACTGAAATGTATCTTTGGGAAGAGCCTTGGTGAAAATATCTATAACTTAGTTCTTTGCAGGCACATACTCCATCTTCATCTCATTCTCATTAAATTTTTCTCTTAGAAAGTGATCAAATAAAGATGTGTTTTGTTCTTGAATACATTATCAAGTTCTTTAAAATACTGATAGCACTTGTATTATCACACAAGATAGAAATAGGTTCATCATATGACACTCTGATATCTTTCAATGTCTACTTCATCCATAATACTCAAGTACAACAAGATGTTGCTACAATATGCTCTACCTCTGCAGTAGATAATGACATTGAATCCTAATTCTTGCTCAACTAGAAAACCAATCTATTTTCAAGAAAGAAATCACCTCCACTTGTACTTCTTTTGTCATTTGCACAACCTACCCAATCTACATCTATATATGTGTAGACACATAAAAAATGACCTAGGCCTACAAGTTCTATTTTCCTCACATCTCATCCTAGCACAATTAAAATGTTTAATTATGTCATTTGGTCCACTTTCAACTATTAATTAAATAATGCATAATTATTTAATTAATTCATGTCTTTTATTCATCTTGATTATTTAAATAAATAAATTTTATTTATTTATTTAAATGTGTCACTAATTCTCTAAAGTTTTTCCATAATTAAATAAATTCTTTAATTTATTTAATTATTGTCCACCTTGGCATTTTTCCCAATTTTAAATAAAATTATTTATTTAAAATGGTCCCACTTTCTAATTTTCCCTCTTTTATTAAATAATTAAAATTAATTATTTACTGTCACATGACCCCACCTTTTTGAATTAAATTAATTTTTAATTCAAAATAGCAATTTTCTCCCATAAATCAAGTAATTTCTAAAATTATTTGATTTTCTAGCTCTCTCTTTTTCTGTGCCATTCTTATCTTTTTGTCACATGCATTTTCAACCCTTTATTTGATTTTCTCAAATCAAATCTTGTTCACTCATTTCAAATTTACCCTAATGTTTCCCTAACCCTAATTGTGGGTTGTCATATTGAATCTTGTCCATTGATTTTAGGGCATTTGTCAACTTTTAATCTTGGCCATTCATCCAAAATTACATTTTCTATAAAATGACAATTTTGATCTCATTTGCACATCTCATGCAATCTTCTCTTAGGCATACTTCAAATCTCTTGGCATTTTGGCATTTTAGGCACACTTTAGTCTTAGCTTACTAGTTGCATAGTGTAGCATTTGTGATCAAATCCTTCAAAATTTGCTTAGGTCTTGGCATAGTCATAGGTTGCTCACATAAAATTTGAGGGAAAACTACATATTGCAGCAAATAGAGAAGGTATAATGGAGGTCAATCATGGAGTTTGAAGATATTTTGTGAGATCATTCATTTTATTTTCATGCTTTCCTCCTTTGTGTTTCATTATTTATTTTGGGTTTTGTTTATTTATGCACTAATATTCTAACCTAGATATTTCCCATAGTTACATTGGTGAACCCAACGCCAAAATCATGTTTTTTGTAGATTTTCGTACAAATTTTTAATGTTTTTGTAGGTATATGTACGGAACGCTGCATTCATATTTTTTTGAGCCGCAAATTTTCTTTCGCAACACATTTTCTATGTAGAGTGACACGTCTACCATCCTGAGACACATTTGACTGATAGAAAGCCGCATTTGCTTTGTTGTGATGCATTTGAAAACCTAAACGACACATCTGATAGACGAGATGCATTTTCTCCATTTTGATGCATCTGACTAGTAAATTCCAATGTACGGACCTGAGATGCATTTTCTTTGCAGAGTGACACATTTGATTGGTAAAATTTTCTTTTCGGATTTAACAGAATTTTTCTAGATTTCTATTTTACATTTTGTAGCTTAGAGGTTTTTGGGTGACTAATTTTCTATTTCCAGCTTGTGGTGAGGAGTCTAACCTTGTTTTGTTGATTTTATTATCACATTTTCATAAGAAAATGATCTACAAACAACAACTTGCATTTCATATTCATATGGTTAAAATTTACATGCATTTTCATGTCATGGGTTTAAAATTAACACAATCATGCATTGAAACTCATATGGTTAAAATGAACGTGCATTCTCACATTATGGTTTTAAAATGAACTTTGTCTTTCACACTTCAAGATAAAAGTTTAAAAATTAAAAAAGTATCTTAAGTGTCTTCCTCACATTATAGTTTTGGTAACTAAAATTCACAACTGTCTCCAATTTTGTCACCCCGATTCAATAATAGAAGTATCCTCTCCCCTTGTGCACTTGTGTGATCCTGGGTGCAAGAGAAACTATTTTTGACTCTAGGAATTGGGCTTTCCTTGGTGGGAAAAAGTACTCACCCCAAGGTAACTCAAACTGGAAACAAAACTCTTTAGTTGAGCTATCCCCGATTGGTATACAAATGTGAATCCCAATAGAAAACTTAGGATTACGACTACAAATGTGTCACACAAACAAGTGAACTCCCCAAAACCCTGTTGAGCATAACCTCTTCAGGCTGGAGTTCCTCTTTATCAAAGCTAATCTTTCCCCATGTGTGGCCACTCGAATGGAGGTCCCAAACTAAAAACCTTTATGTAGTTACCAAAAAACCATCTATTTGCTAGCGTAGCAATGGTTGTTGCCAAGGCATCCACATTCTCACAATTCTTAGTAGAGGTGATCAGCCTGCCATATGAGATTTATGGGGGCTGGAAGCTTGGTTGACTTGAGAAGTGAGTGCACTATAAGAGGGAGCCTATGTGGCTAAGCTTCTAGATTCATTCACTAAGAATAAGTGCAGTTGGGGAAACCCACATGGAATTTAGCGAATATTGTCCTTGACTAACCTAGGATTGTGCTTGTCTTCATTGTGCATGTTTCAAATTGTTAAAGACAAGATATTGTGCTTTCCAAGTGTTTTCTAAAGACATTGAGACAAATAAACACCTTTTATAGACCTCGAAACAATCATTCAACTTGGAACAAATCTGAAATTTGGTCAAAATTGCAAAAAAATTAGACTTATTCTGCTGCAACACATTTGCTATTTTGCACTACATTTGACACTTTTTGTAACACATTCATTATGATAAGCCACATTTGCTACTCCTAGTGATGCATTTTCCTGTACTACATCACATTTGATTTATAGAATTCTACAATTGCTTTATTGAGTTGCATCTATTATCTGTAGAGTTGCATTTGTTGAAATTGTGAGCATTTGACAAGCTACAACACATTTGTGACCTTAAGCGACATATTTAACTAGCAAAAACAAAAACACTGTCATAGTCCAAAATTCAAGATCAGACTTGTCCAAACTGCCATCAAACATCTTTATCTAGTAGCCTCAGTTAAAAACCAGACCAACAATTGCTCAAATATTTCATTCTTTGCATACTTTAGCTTGGATTTTACCCATAGGTCCAAACTTACAAAAATTTAGTTGCATTCTTAGAGTCAATCCGTTTCATTTTCAGTCATAAACCATTCTTTAGGTCCTCATTTCATTTGTAGATTTTGGAATAGGGAAACTTACCATACTTTGCAAAATCATTACCTTCAAGAGTAGGTTGTCATTAGACTTAGTCAACTTTATTTCCTTTAGTGATTGTCCTTTTTGTGAGACTTTCCAACTCAAAATTCTAGTTAGTAAACCTCACTTTGTCATCTTATCATCTTGTCCTTTAGTCATATTACAAGTCCCTTGGTGACCCAAATTGAGACATAGATCAAGCTTAGTGTGGTTGAGCAACCTTCTTGCAAATCACTTAGACCTTTGGATTTAGAAAGTCATCTTAGTCCTCACTTTGCATACCTTATTCCTAAAAATCCAAAAAAATAGCCATCATTGCATTGTCATTTACCATTTATCATTTCCTTTAGATAACATTGTCATATTGCATTCCTTATTGTCAAAAAAACCCAAAAACATAGTTTGCATTTGCATCCCTTATTCAAAAATCCAAAAACATAGTGTCATCATCTAGTTGTCATTTTTATCCTTCTTCCTAATTTGAGCAACTCCTTATATGGTTGAGACTAGGCTTCAAAGAAAAAGAAGAAAAATGGCTAATTTTGGACAAGACACCAACACTTATATCTTTTCCAATGATGTGAATAAAAACATGAACCAAGACACATATTTTATCAATGCTTTTAGCGAAATGAACATGCCATCTTCATGTAACCCCTTTGAATCATTCATGCATATAGATGAACATGGACATGTGTTTATGGAAGACCTAGAAGCTATAGCACAAAATCTTGATGTAGCCTCCTTTGTGGAAGATTTAGTCTTACATGACCCACAAAGATATCTATCCATTCTCTTGGACCAAGGGGATAAATTACCATGTGGCTTTGACATTAACACTTTGAGACCAACCTCTCCTAATCACAATGCCAACAATAATATGAAGAACACCTCCAACACTAGTCAACCCCAAAACAACGCAAACAATACCTTTTTTGGAGCCACCTCACAAATTTCCATAAGCACTATCAATGCTACCTCTAATGACATATCCAATCAAAAAAAAAATGAATGCTACATACATTGGAGGGACACCAACTATGTCATAAGCCATGTCACAATCAATTCCTACAATGTCAACAATGTCCTCATAGTTAATTGGAGCTACCTTTGGATCCTCATCAATGGGGGAAACCTCTTCAAACCCACTATTTGGAGCTTCATCTAGTACCATGAGAGTATCATCATCAAACCATTTTATAGGTACTCTGAATAATTCCTTCAGAACACATTCATTCAATCCCTTTGGGGGAAATAAATGACATATTTTCATTCAAGGACCACAACCAAATGTCAACACATCATCAAAACCTAATACCAAGGGAAAAAAACCAATATTCCCCATGGAAAATTCCACCAATCTAGACAAGGAAATCAGATGACACAACATATGATGTCATTTGGGCACCAAAATATTCAAGGTCAACACATCCCATAAATATCGACTAATATGGCTAGAGGACGCATTCCTACATATGCATCACACATCCATACTCATCAACATATCCCTAATCAAACCTTGCAATACCAACAACATTCAAATCAAAACATGTCATACATGTCACAACATATTCCACAACAAAATCAAAACATCTCATCCCAACAAATTGGCACTCATGGGATACCCATCACCCCCATGTGTGATGTGACAAATAATCCTATAATTGATGCTTTGACAACTCAAGTGGAAAACCTACAAAAAAAAATAGAGACTATGCAAATTTCCAATAAAAGGCCACACACATCATATGAATTATGCCCATACCCTTTCAACACAAGTCTATACATGCCACCATTCCCTCCTGGATACATGGCGCCAAACTTCACTAAATATAAAGGAAAGACAAAACCCCTTGAACACAATCGAGAATTCACAACCAATTGTGTGGATATTGCCTATGAACATACTTGATGAGACTCTTCCTTAAGAGTCTAGTAGGCCTCACACTTGAATGGTTTTCCACATTACAAAAGGGAATAAAGTCATGGGAAGAACTTGCAGACAAATTTGTGGAAAATTATGCCTATAACGTTGACACGGATGTTTCAATCACCAACCTATGCACACTTACAAAGAGGAAGTTGGTGAGACTTTCATTCCATTCTTTCAAAGATAGAGAAGCTTAGTAAGTCATTGCCATATTGACATACCTCAAAAAGAAAAAGTCAACATGTTTGTCCAAACCCTGCTAGGCCGATTGAAATATATCTTGCAAGCCCACTACTACACAACCTTCACATAATAAGTCAAAAAGGGTGTCCAACTTGAGAAGGCCCTTATTGCTAAAGGAGAACTAAAATATGACCCTAAGAACATGAACAAAAGCCCACTTGTAGACAAGAATAAATATTGGGTCAAGAATAAGCACATTACTAATGGCAACATTGTTGATGCTAAGGTGGTAAACACAATGGGTCATGTACTTACTCTTAAAGGAGCTTCAATGCAAAATACTCCAATGACCACATCGACACTTGTTGTTAATGCCATTAAAAATAGTCATAATAATCAAAATAGTCAAAACCAAGGGTAGCCATGATAGACCAGACAATCCCCAAAGAGACACACATATACTCCCTTGGGTGAACCAATCAAAGACATCCTTAAGAAGCTCCTTCAAAATGGTGTCATCACATTGGAAGACCCTAACCCATATGACCTAGGGTAGTTTAAGCCATAATGGTGGGATGAAAATGCTTTCTGTGATTACCATCGAGCCAAAGGACATAAAACCTCTTCTTGTTGACAACTAATAAATTTGGTACAAGACCTCATTGAAAATCACACAATCAAACTGGGTGGACAACAATTTGCATCAAATGCAAACCATACTATTCACAAAAGCCACTGCAGAACCATGGTTCAAATAATCCCTCTACATCAAGTCCTAAGACAAATGATAATCATGCCAACTATACCTGCACCACCTTTGACTATTCTAGGGGATTCATTATAAATCATTTTCAAGCTGCTGACAAACATGTCAATACCATTACTGTCAAGAGAACACCTAAATGTAATGTCACTACCTGTGGTGGCAAAGTCACCATATTTGGCCCTCCACCCCATAGGTAGCCAAAAATCATGATACCCAGTCCATCTTCCAAGCAGTCACAATTAGGTCCATCCACCAAATCATCACAACCTAAGGGACAATTCAACCTTATTCACCAACTACGAAAAACACCTTATCATATTTTTCTACTAGATTTGTTACGCATTTCTCCTGCGTATAAGGCCATACTTGACAAAACTTTACAAGAGTCCTTTGTCCCTGATGACATTGATTTCAATTAGTTTGAAGCCATGGTAGGGTACCTTACTACACCCCATCATGTAACATTTTTAGATCAAGACTATTTGTCACAAAAGCCCAATCATAATGACACATTACACATTGAAGTCTTTATCTATAAGCATAAGGTCAGATGAGTTTTAGTAGATGGTGGAGCAATGCTAGACATATGCTCCTTAAAATTGGTTAAGGCTCTAGTATTCTTTGATGCTTGCATAGACGCTACAAAGAGCATTGTTATAAAGGTGTATGATGATGAAGAACGCTCCTCTCGAGGTGTTACCACTCTTCCTATTAGAGTTGGGCCAACCATTATGGATACAACATGTCAAGTATTGGATCTTGAATTACCCTATAACATCTTACTTGGTTGGCCTTGGATCCACACTCTCAAAGCTATTCCATCCACCTACCACCAATACCTGAAGTTTCCTTTTGATAACACAAAAATCAACATACATGGAGACTCCGATCCTTTCTAGTATTGCACCAATCTAAGGGGTATCCTGAAACATCAAGTGCCCAATAACTGAGAAACTTCGACCTCCTCTTCCTCCAAATTCATCAACCCATCCACACTTTCCAAATCATCTATGTCCACTCCTTCCACTTCAACCACACCATCTTCCTCCATTCTGAAGGTTGATTCCAATGTCAAGATCTAGGACCAACTATGTGGAGGGTATAAATTGAACACGACCTATTGCATCACCAAGATACCCAAGTCTCCTAAGGCCTATGGTCGACCCTATTTCAAAATGGAATGTAAAGAAATATTCAAAGTTACTCCAACACAGATTTTTATAAAATGGGGTGACATGAAAAAAGAAGACATCGAAGACTTATCAACTTGGAACTACAAAGACCCAGAAGATCTATCCCCATTACTAGTCTAGATATATGGCAAAGGCTATGATATAATGAGGGAAAAAGGTTACGATGGAACTAGTGGCCTTGGCAGAAATATAACTAGAATGTGGGAACCTATAATGCCTTCCTGAAGACCAAAACTTCTTGGAATATGGTTTGGGCTACCTGAAAATGATGATCAATGTACCAATGCACTTTTGAGTGAGAGCATGAATGCTTCAGAAAGTGTCGAGACTATTGAGGAATCCATTACCGAAACTAACTCCCATGAATGGGAATTTGGCTCCCAATGATCCCTGAGTGATTATTGCCTTGACGAGTTGTTCCTTGAACTAGGAGAACCTACCTTTGAAGAAAGATTTTGGAAAATGTTTAAAATTGATCCAACACAGAATAATGACAACCCTAAAATCCCAAGGAAATGAGAAGACTAGGATAGACTCTTTTTCCCAAGGAACAATGACAAGTTTGAGTTATCTTCTAATCCCATTAACCATAAACTTGACATACTTGTCCAGTCATCTAACAATAATGACCCTCATTTAGATTCATCTAAATTGTTACATGACACTACTGACCCCAATGCTAGTTCATTTGTCCCTCATTTTGATAATGATTACTGTTGTCACCTAGAATTGCACCTTGCACAAAGTTTGTAGAAACTGAGCATTCTAGAGCAACATGGGATCATTTCAAGGCTGTGGGTCACCTATGGCTGAAATGAACCTCCGGAGAAGGCCGGCTTCCTTTGGGTATCACCTGAACTATTGTTTCTTTGAGAGGAAAGAGGGAAGAGATGCATAAATTAAAAGACTACACTAGGGTGATACACCGAACTAATAAGAAATCATGAAATGAACGCAGGAAGAACATACACTTGAAAGCCCAGTTGTTATTCTCAAAACAACCTCTTTCAGACTTAATGCTTTAGTCCTAACAGGTTTGGCCCACATATACATCTCAGTAAGGAAAGATCAATTTCACAACTCTAAGATATGAATACAAAATTATAAAACACAGTTAAAGACTTGCATTTGTTCAAAAGAAAGATACAGAAATGAGAATCAATACAACAAGAACACAAAACTTCCAAGGTAAACTCTATGTTATATTCAGGATTCTAGTTGAGTTACAGAAACATACATTAATCGAGAAGGGATTGACGAAAAATCACTAACTCCCTTGAATGTATAATCCCACTACTACAAAAAAGGCAAAAAAATGCCTTATATATAGACCATGTCGACCCCTTAGGGTTTGCAAAAATATCCGGCTCAGAAAGAAACTATCCCCAGATCTTTTTCAGTAATTAATGTTGCATGCTACGTGTCCAGTTGTTTTTGTTGGTGAGAAGAGTCACCCTTGGAGAAAAACCCCTTAGATCTTTTAACTGAATTAATGCAGAACCCCTGCATGTCCATGACGGTGAAGAGTCATCCCTGAGGGAACCTTCTTCAGATATTTCACAACTACTGCATTTATTCAGATCCATCGTTTCCTACTTGAGCTACTTCAGTTGAGCGCCTTGAATGCCCTGAGCTTACTTCATTTCGTGTGGCATTCAACCAAGGTGGAAATCTTCCATTCTACCACGGCTCACCTTAGCTCCCCCTGATTGGTCGAGCGTTTTCCACGCAGGCTTTGCAGCTGGTTGAAAAGTTCTTTGAAAGGAATCGCATCTCGACAAGACACATAAAGTGTCTTGCCGATGTGATTATATCATTTGGAAACCATCAGCGCAATATGTGACAGTCAATGAGAGTTCGTATCAAGCTTAGCTAGTCATACTGATACCACTGGGGCCATCGGCAAGACACAATTTTGTCGCTGGGATATTATGGTGAAATCTCGACTATTAGTGAAAGCCTTCGTTCAGAGAGACTTATTACACTCGGCAAGACATCCTGGAGATGTTGAAACTCTCCCCTCGAGCTTCCCCTCGTTCGGTGAGACATCAATAAGTTGGGAAGACTCCATAGCGAAAATCAGATGTCATACCGATCTCCCTCCTTGTCGTTGAGACTACCTGAGTCGACAAGACCTCCTACAAAATTCCTCTTCCTTCGGTGAACACCTCATTTTGGAAAGACTCTTGGCGATGACACCTTCTCTCTTGGTAATGAAACTGTTGCCTTCGGTCGGGGAGACATCTAGCCTTCGTCAAGACATCATGGTGAAATCATTTCTCTTGGCCAAGGCCTTCCTTTCTTTCGGCGAGCTTCTTGTGTTTTGCTGAGACTCATGCCGAACTCCCGCATTCCTTTGAAAATGGCGGGTCAGGAGCAAGACGAAATCAAAGTTGGAACCAGGGGAGAGAGGAAGCGGAAGCAAAGAAAGAAGAATCCCGGAGGAACCGGGATCAAGACCAAAAATGGGAACAACAAAGTAGAAAGCAGAACCGGGACTGGAAACCGAAACTTTTTGAAAATTTCAGGGTCTGGATCCGTTCCGACTCCGCCTCCAATGAAAACAGAGGAGAAAGGGTCCTATCAAAGACAGAAACGATGGAAGCAGATTGGACATAGGAACCAGAACCTTTGGAAGAAATTCCACGTTTGGATCCCAGTCCGATCCCGCCCCCGACAGAACAAGGAAAAGGGCAAGAAGAAAATAATAGGAAAGAGGGAAACCCACCCCCAAGCTGAAGGCCTGCACACTGGGCTCAACCCTCTTGGGAGCCACATTTAACCCACGTGCCAAACTATAACACAAGCGTTCCTCCTTTGGTTCCTCAAGACCCTCTCGAACATGGGTTACCCTGCTCGATTGGGCCCATAGGTGAAGAAAAGGGTAACATTTCTGGCGATCTTTGCTAGATGTTTTCCTGCTAAACATGGAAACCAGTAGTCTAGGCTGATCCATTGGGTATGGAGTCATTAGGAAACTCAAAGAACAAATAAAATTTCAGTCGGAACATAATGCAATTTGAATGAGATTAGAAAACACAACAGGCCACCAAAAAGACAACGTAGGGGAAAAAGAAAAGAACTAATGCTAAAACAAAAGAGCCACTGTGCAAAAGCACTTATTAGAAACATAAACTTAACTAATATATACACAAGAGGGACTCCATTAGACCTGAAAATAGGGCTTAGGGTGTATCCCATTGACTGGGATAGGAAGCACTTCCCCTTCCGTTGTAGCTAGCTGATAAGCATTATGCTCCTTACAGTCCCTGATTAGGAATGGACCTGTCCACATGTTATCAAACTTAGTGTGATGGCTAGGCCTGCTTTTAAGAACGTCCCACCTGAGCACGAGGTCTCCCTCCCTAAAAGACTTTGTTGTAGCCCTTTGTCAAATGTCTTCTTTGTCTGGAGCTGATGGTACTCCAAAGCTTTCATTGCTCTATCCCTTGATTCTTCGAGCTCCATGAGATCTGCATACCTTATAGACATTGGGTTTTGTCCCTCAAGCATCTCCAACTGGTGAACAATGTCTAGAGCTAGAAGCTCCATAGACAAAGGAAATCTTGCCTCTTTGCCATAGACCAACACATATGGCGAATTACCAACAGACCTCTTAGGGGTCACTCTGTCTGCCCAAAGTGCATTTTTTAAATTAATGTGCCAGGTCCTTTGATTGTCCTCTATGGTTCTTTTAATGATCCTGATGAGGTTCTTATTTGTTCTTTTAGCCAGGCCATTACCTTGAGGGTAATAATTTGAAGATATGCTCAAATGAATTCCATGCTTAACCACCCAGTCAGTTAATCTTAATCCCATGAATGCAAGAGCATTATTAGATATGATAGAGTCAGGGACTCCAAATCTGGTGATTATATCTTCATAAAAGCTCAAAACTGAAGACTCCCTTGCTTCTTTCAAAGCAATCACTTTTGTCTACCTTGTAAAATAGTTAGTGGCTATAAGTACCCATCTGTGACTGGTACTGGAAGGTGGATTTATTGGTCCAATTAAATTAATGCCCCATCTCATGAAGGGCTGCTCCACTTGAATTGGATGCAGGAGCATAGCTGGAAACTTTTCCTTTCCTGAAAACAGAGCGCATTTGATGCACTTTCTTGACCAGGAATATGCATCTTTGAACAGGCTAGGCCAGTAGTAACCAACTCTCATGATCTTCTAGGTAGTAGTTCTGGGAGCAAAGTGACCTCTTGCAGTTCCATCATGAAACTCATGAAGCACCCTTTCAACCTGATCACTATGAATGCATCTTAGTAAAACACCACTTAGATCCCTTTTGAAGAGAACATTATTTACCAGAACATATAGTATGGATTGCAATCTGAAATATCTCCTTTTAGCTCTATTCAAACCATATGGACACTCACCAGTCTATAAGAAATGGGTCATATCTTGAACCCAATTATTTATCCCCATGGGCACATCGTTATGAGCGTTCTGAACCTCATATGTATTAGCAAGGGTAACATCCTTTTCTAGCTCATTATCACTACTCAACCCGGTAGCAAGCTACTCATAGAGACCCCTGCCTCTAACCAGTTTGGTGATCTTAATATCTACATCATACTCCATGACCCTAGTGATCCACCCTGCTCTTTTTTCATTGAGATCTTTATTCAATAGAAATTCCTTCACACTTGAGTGTGCCACTATGACATGAATTTTGTTATGGGAGATCAAAGGCTTGAATTTCTTCAGGCTTCTGATCATAGCAAGAACATGCCTCTCTACAAAGGAGTACCTTTGTTCATAATCAACCAAACCTTGACTGAAAAAAGCTATTGGTTGTTCTAAATTCTCTTCATTTTTTTGAACCAATATTGCAGAAATGTTACTTGTACTACCATAGGCATACAGGTAAAAATATTTAGAGAAATTGGGATTTACCAACGTAGGAGCTGCTGCTAAGGCCTCCTTGACCTTTTCAAAACTATTCTTGGCATCTCTTGTCCAACTAAAAACTGCATTTTTCTTTAACATTGTTGTTAAAGGTTGTAACAGGCTTGCAACATCAGGGATGAATCTTCTTAGAAAGTTGATCTGGCCCAGAAAGCTCTGTAGACCCTTCTTGTGATTGGGTAGCGACAACTCAAGTATGGCTTTGAATCTCTTAGGATCAATAGTAATTCCTTGTTTTGACACTATGTCCTAATAGATTCCCTTCATGGACAACAAAGATACTCTTCTTTGGATTGAGGGAGATACCAAATTCTCTGCATTTTTCAAACACTTTCCTAAGATGTAATAGATGTTCATCAGCATTCTTGGAATAAACTGTAATGTCATCTAGGTAAATCGGTATAATTTTATTGATCAAATTTTGAAATGCCATATCCATGGCCCTCTGAAACATGGCACCAACATTGGACAAACCAAAAGGCATCCTTTTGTATGCCATGGTACCCCATTTAGTTGTAAAAGTAGTCTTAAACTGATCTTCCTCTTTAACCAGCACCTGATTATACCCTGAAAAACCATCTAATAAGGAAAACCTTTCAGAGCTAGCAACTTCCTGTAAAATTTGTTCCATGGAGGGCAATGGGTAGTGGTCTTTCAAAGATGACCGATTAAGATTCCTAAAGTCTACACAGAGCCTTATCTCACCATTTTTCTTTCTAACTAGTACAAGGCTAGAAACCCATGAAGTATGCTTGATAGGAAAGACAATACCCCCCTCAACTAGTTTAGTCAATTCTTTAATCATTAGGGGCTCAAGTTTAGGATTCAAGGGCCTTTGTCTCTATCTTATTGGCTTAGCATCAGGCTCTAACTCAATTGTATGTTGGGCAATATGGGGATCAAACCCTTTCAAATCTGAATATTCCCAAGCAAAAACATCATAGAATTCTTGACATAAGGCAACAAAAGCTTGTTTATCTTCATGTGAACAAATTTTTCCTATCTTAAGAAGTTTACCTTTAAAAATCTCCAGTTCTTCATAATGTTCTTCTTTGATTTGTAAACCAACCTTACCCTTCTTAAGCTGATCATCAGTACTGAAAATTGACTCTAAGGTAACAAGGCCCTTGGGCAACTTATTCATTCTTAGTTGTATGACTTGATTGCCATACTACTGCTTGAGTTTTGTTTGATTCGCCATGGAGAACTGATCTTCCTCTAGCAAGAAAGAAAGGATCTGCTCATCACTGTCAGAAACTTGCCAGTGAATGTTGTTATCAGGAATTGATGGTCTGACCACAACCTTCACATACTGTTGTACTTTCTCTTTCCCAATGTCATCTGGAATGTCAAACTGTGCTCCAACAGATGCCAGTCTATCAACATGCTTGTTCTGATTTCTTGGAATAGACACTAAGTTAAAGGCATCAAAATCCTCAAGCATATTCCACACTCTATTTCTATAAGACTTCAGTGCGTCATTTTTAGCAACATCCATGCCCCTTACTTGATTAACAACTAATTCACTGTCCCCATAGACTTTCAAGATGGTTATTTCTCTCTTCCTTGCCCACCCTAGACCTTGAACAAGGTCTTCATACTCAGCAGTGTTATTGGAGCATGCGAAAGCAAAATAGAAAGCAGAGTAGTACCTATCGCCTTGTGGAGAAGTCAACATTGCACCTCCTCCTACCTCATTCTTGCTTCTTGAACCATCAAAATACATCTCCCAAAGTCCATTTAGTGGTTGCAACAACTGGTCTGCATCTTTCTCCAGGTTTGGGACCTCTGTGTCAGGCTCAAGAATGACATAGTTTCCCATACCAGCATCTTGAATGAGGTCCTTAGGACTGTCCAATATATTTTCAACTGCCCATTCGTGCAACATTATTTCAGGAACAACTTCTGATTGGAGTTCTTGAGCAGCAGCTAGTTCATTGTCAGAAAGAATGACACAATTTGTGTCTGCAGCAGTAGGAACAACATTGAGGAGACTTGGGTTATAGGGTTCAATGTGATTCTTAGCCAACCTCTCAGATTTAATATTAACCTTGGTTCCATATCTTGTTCTAAATAGCATATGTGACCAATCAGCTGATACGTAACCACCTATCTTGGCTATAAAGTCTCTTGATAAACACAAAGAGAAGAAAGGTGGGAGATCTATGATACATATGTCTTGGGGAACTGAAAAATTAGGACAAGCATGAAGGGTAAGACTTAAATTCTTAATAATGCCCAGTGTATTAACTGAAGTTCCATCTAATTGAATCACCCCCTTTTCTAAAGGTTGGTATTTCAGTCCAAGTTTGTCAGCAATCTATTTTGGCATCGCAGAGCTACTAGCTCCACTGTCTACCATACAATTATGGACTAACTTATCACCAATAATCACTGACACATAGAAAGGAGGTGGTTTAGCTATTTTTTTTTGTCTCTTTACCGAGTTGTTTATCATCTCTCTGAGCATTATTTGTCAAAACAGTCCAATCTTGACCTAATGGGGATTCAGACTCATCTGATAACTCAAGTTTTGACAAGGCTGAACATAGGATATCCTTTTGACCAGGGATGACTAATGAATCCCACATAGACATCGTTACATTTGTTCTTTTCATACTATCAAGAATATTAAAAGGTACAGCTGGGTTTACTTTACTATGTACCTTTACGCCAACATGATTAGATTGCAGGTGTGACTGCTCCTTGCCTGAGAGTTTCTGATTTCTTTTCCAAGCAGGAGCCGCTCGAGATGTAGATGGTTTTGCAATGGCTTCCCTTCCTTTGTTAGCCGCATGATCAAGCTCGAATGCTCTCTTCTTTTCTCTTGTATTAGCTGCAACAGGAGAGTTGTCCACATTCAATCCACATAACTCTTCACCCTGCCAGTTAAGCAGGGTTGTATCATTGTTGAATTGGTCCTGGTGTTGTGAAGATGCATCATTGTATTCACTCTGTTGTGAACTTGAAGCACTCTGTACCATCAGTGCTTGATTGATTAGTCCATTTGAACAAGTGGCTTGATTATGAGGCTGGTTACAAGGGTAGCACCACTCATAATTAGCTGCTAAGTTGTTTTGAGTGGGAACCAGGTCCCTTGCTGCATTACAGGTGCTAGAGCATAGGCCTGAAAAGGCCTCGTGTTCACACTCTGTCTTGGGCCCTGATAGAATCCAAGAGTTGGATGATGAAAATTTTATCTTTAACCTCTTTGAATCCATCTACATGCTTTTTGCATCCTCCCCACCATTTACCAATACTGATGATGATAACTCCTTAGTCTACCCATAGCTAATTGATTGGGATCAACAAGGCTTGCCAGTTATGGACATATTTTAGAATGATGAGGCCATTGCAAAATTCATTGGACAACGTGAGAGCATACCAAGTGGAGACCACAAGGCTGGATTTGCTATTGACATAGATTGTGCAACCTACTTTAGGGAGATTGTGTCGTCCTCTAGTTGCAAAATTAAAAATAAAAGTAAAACAAAAAATGAAACGTCTTTAGGTGAAAACTGAAAGGCACCTTATGATGATAAAAAGTTAAAATAAATGATGTATCTGTGGGTGAAAACCTCTTCGAGGCACCCAAGGATGGAGGACTTGACTTTCTCCCCATGACTCAGGAAAAATCAGCAATGCTCATAGAGGAATTCATGGAAGTCAACATAGCTACAACAGAAGATCCCAAAATTTTCCTCTTTGCAGCATCTTTGACAAAAGAAGAGAAACCTGAATTTCACAAATTCTTTTCAAAGCATAAGGTTAACTTTGCATGGTCCTATGCTGATATGCTTGGGTTGGATCCATAACTATTCTTGAACCATTTTCCACTACTTCAAGATGACAAGCTAGTTAGACAGAAGCTACGTAAAATGCACCCACAAATCACCTTGTTAGTCAAAGAAAAACTCAAGAAATTGCTAGATGTGGGATTCATACAGTCAATAGACTATGTTGAATGAATATCAAATCTTGTACCAGTCACAAATCCAAATGATCAAATCCACATTTGCACAGACTTTCAGAGCTTGAACAAAGCATGTCCAAAGGATGACTTTCTGTTACCCAACATAGACATCATAGTTGACCTTACAACAAGATACGAGATGTTGTCCCTCATGGATAGTTTCTTGGGTTATAATCAGATTCATATTTCCCTTGAAGATTAGAATAAAATGACATTGACATGTCCTTGGGGTACATATTGCTAGAACATCATGCCTTTTGGTATCAAGAATGCAAGCGCCACCTATCAAAGAGCCATGACAACAATATTCCATGACATGATACATAAGCTACTGGAAGATTATGTGGATGAAATTTTGGAAAAGTCTTTGACACGTAAGGATCACCTTAATGTGTTAGACAAAATCTTCAAAAGACTAGAAGAATACAAGGTCCGCTTGAATCCCAAGAAATTTTTCTTTGGTGTAACATTAGGAAAACTTTTGGGATATATAGTTTCTCACAAAGGCATTGAAGTTGATCCTGACAAAGTAAAAGCCATGTTAGACATGCCTCCTCCAAAAGGGATAAGTGAACTCAGGATATTGCAAGGTAGGTTACAATCTATCTGATGCTTCATAGCACAACTACCAAATAAGTGTCAACCATTTCAGTATCTCCTGCCCAAGGTTATCCCCTTTGTGTGGACTAATAGATTTTAAGGGTCCTTCCAACTAATAAAGGAATATCTATTGTCACCACCTATTCTAATGCCACCTATCGAAGGAAAACCTTTGATTCTATACATTTCTACAACAACTTCAACTCTGGGGGCATTATTGGCACAAAATGACCATGATGAAAAGGAAAGGGCCATATACTACATCAGTTGAACATTGGTTGGATATGAGCTAAATTACACATCCATTGAATGTGCTTGTCTAGTAGTGGTCTTTGTGGATAAAAAATTAATACATTACATGTTGAATCATAGGACCCATTTAATGGCAAAGATCAATCCCCTAAAATATCTCTTAATTTGTACAACATTGATAGGATGCTTGGCAAAGTGGGTAATGATCTTGAGTGAGTACGACATTCAATATGTGGAATGAAAGGCTATAAAGGGAAACATGATAGCAGATCAAATAGAAGATGTAACTATACAAGGAAATCATCCATTGGTAGTAGAATTTTTGGATGAGTCCATATTTCATGCAGAACCTAAATTTCCTTAGAAACTTTACTTTGACGGATCTCATACTAGTCATGGCTCGGGAGCAAGAATATTATTTATCACACCACAAGGAGATTCCATTCCAAAGTCATTCTAAATCACCTTTCCATGTACAAATAATATTGTAGAATATGAGGCACTTGTCACAAGACTCAAAATGGCCATAAAATAGAAAATAAAAAATCTACATGTCCTTGGAGATTCTTAGTTGGTGATCAACCAAGTCAACAATGACTATGACACCAAGGATGAGAAGCTAATTACCTACAAATTAATGGTTGACATTTTTCAGTCATACTTCCACATGCTTGCATTTGAATAGATTCCTAGAGCACAAAACAAGGTAGTAGATACAATGGCTATAATTGGATCTCTCCTATACATTCCAAGCAACATGCCTCAATTTGGGTTCTTGGTGGAACAAATTTTGGTTCCTACATATGACATTCTAGAATTAGAGATGGTTTTCAAGCTTGTTGGTCCCAATTCTCCATGGTTTCAAGACATCTATGACTATCTCTAGTCGCAAACCCTTCCCTTGAACCTATCCAACAACCGACAAAAGTACTTTATCCATAAATTCACTCGATACACCATCATTAGTGACACCCTATATCGTCATAGCTTTGACAATAGCCTTCTTTGATGTCTTGACATTGACGAAGGATGAACAATCTTACATGAGGTACATGAGGGTATATGTAGATCTCATTTGAGTGGTCCTACTTTAGCCAAGAAGATAACGAGACTTGGGTATTATTGGCTGACAATGGAAAAGGATGCACTTGAATTTGTTAGAGCATGTCATCAATGTCAGATACATAGTGATTTGATTCATCCACCAGCACATGAACTTCAGCTGATTACTTCTCCTTTTCCCTTCACACAATGGGGACTCAATCTCAAGGGAAAAATCCATCCTACCTCTTCCAATGACCACAAACTCATTATTAGTGCCACTGAGTACTTCAATAAGTGGATCGAATCCATTCCCCTCGTATACATAATTGAAAAACAAATTTCCAAATTCATCCTCAACTACATCATCTGCTGGTATGGTGTACTGTGGTCCATCATCACAGACAACATGAATCCTTTCAAAAATAAAGTTGTTCATGAGTTATGTGAACACTTCCATATTGAACATCATTTCTCCATGCCATACTATCCATAAGGAAATGGTTAAGTTGAGGCATCCAATAAAACAATCATCAAAATTCTTAAGTAGATAGTCAATGATGTTGGTCGTGATTGGCATATCCAACATAACCCTGTTTTGTGGGCTTACTGCACTAGCATCTGCCCACCTATAGGGGCCACTCTATTTTCCTTGGTCTTTTGAGCTAAAACCATCCTGCCCATCAAGGTTCAAATTCCATCCTTAAGAGTCTCCGTGAAGGGTCTGATCGATGATGAAGAATATAGACAGTCACAACTGCATGAATTGGAAATGTTAGAGGAATGCAGACATAATGCCTTAAATTATTTACAAGCATATCAGAATCATCTCTGCCATAGTTACAACAAGAGAGTCATGGTCATAAATTTTTATATTGGTGACTTGATCCTCATACAAAATCCTAAGAATCAATCCAACAGAGAAAAACCTGGCAAGTTCGAGCCCAATTGGTTGGGTCGTTATATCATCACGACCTCATTCGGTTCTAGAGCATACTAGCTAGCTACTCGATATGGTGAACAACTAATAGAGCCTATCAATTGTCTACATCTTCAAAAGCTCTATGCATAGCATCAGAGAGCTAGGTTGAAAACCATCAAAAATACAAAAAAATGAAAAATATAAAAATCGTCACCCTGATGAAAACTTGGTAAATAAGCATCTTGGTGACACCAAAAAAATGAAAAAAATGAAAAAAATAGTAAATAGAAATAGTTTGTCCAATAGTGAAAACCTAGTAAATAGGCACTTTGGATAAGTACCATGGTGAAAACCTAGCAAACAGGTGCCATGTGTAGTCAGTTTTGCTTCACCATCTACTGTCACTCTATTTGCCTTTGTCCATAATAGATACCCACTTCTTTGACATTATTATGAGACCTATAGCAAAACCCTACCATTCCTTTTATGGTTGACAACAGTTGACATCAAGTCCTGCATACTGTCCATCCATCACCCCAAGCATATCCTTTTCACATCCTTCAAACTTGGTTAGTCCTAGACTTGACTAGGGGCAACTCCTCTATCATCCGACTATAGTGGGTTTTGCTGATGGTCCTGCCAATTGAAAAATATCTTGAAAAAAGACCTAAAAATTGAAAAAATGTCCTAAAAAAGACCTAAAAATCATAAAATGTCCTAAAAAAAAACTTTAAAATTATAAAATATCCTGAAAAAAGACTTGAAAATAAAAAATCGTCCTCAAGAAATACAAAAAAAAATCAAAATATGGAAAAAACAAAAAAATAGAGTCATATCTTGTTAAGTTAGTCTTGTCATTTAGTCTTTTCCATTTGTCAAACTACGTTGTCTCTATGCATTTGCTACATAGGTAAGGCTCATTTTTGTGCCTTCGAGACATTAGGCCAGTCCTTTTAGGTTTGTCAAAATAAAATCGTGACACAATATTTTGTCACCAAGACAAAGTCATTGGTCATGTCAAACTATGAGGTCTCTAAGTGTATGATCTAGGAAATGCCATCAATCGATGATCCTTGAGGCTACACTAGGTTAGTATATTAGGGTTCATGACACTACACTAGCACACACGTCAAATGTTCTCATGAAAAATAGGTCATTCCAGAATAGACAAACTCCTACAACAAACTATGATAATTATTTAATCAACATGTCAACATTGACATGTGGTCAATTCTATCAACACAAGTCAACTTTGTTAAAACAAGTCAAATTCTATCAACACATGTCAACTCTATCAACAAAAGTCAAATTCAGTCAACTTTAGTCAAAACTGGTCAAACTGTCAACTCTTGGTTATTCTTTGGATGTGTCCTAAAGGATTGCCTTTGTCACATGCTTGTGCCTTAGGATGTCTCCTTCCTAGGCATTTTCATTGTCATCCAATATTTTCGAGGATTCTCTTGACATTTGAGGATTGATCCTCTCGACATCGACATTATTCAGGATGTGTCCTTCCTAAATTTGGCAACTTTGACATTCGATACCTAGACATTGTCAAACATGACAACTTTGGCATTCAACATTGCCAAACTTGGAAACTTGACATTAAAAAACTTGACATTCAGACACACTTGGAAAACATTATTTTGGCATTTGGTCCTTTGATCTTTTCATCATGCTACTAGTTTCTTGAGGGTGTCCTGACAATAGGATTTAGAGAAGCAACAAAGTATCATGATGATTGGATTGTCTTGTGTTTTTCAGGTAGTCATGTTGCTAGTTCCTTGAGGATGTCATGGTAATAGGATTTAGAGGAGAAACAATGCTTCGTGACTTGTCTTTCTTGTCTTTTTATGTTTATGGTTGATTATGGAAAAAAGACAGGGGTAGTAATTCTTTTAGTATGAGTCATGATCATCCTTGTCTATAACTGCTTGTCTCATGTGATGGTACGACCTTGCACATCTTGATCTATGTCATATCATGGTGTTTGTTGGCCATTACAATAATTTTCCCAATGATGATTAAGAGCAACAATTATTAGTCCTATGGTAATGATGAGTCTAGTTTATGGTTTAATTTTGGTAGAATTTATGATCTATTTGTCGAAATTGTCATGAACCTTGATGTTTGAATATTGATATTTCCTTGAAACCATAGACATTGGGCCTAATTTTATCTTTGCAAATCTTTATTGACATTGGCATGTTATATGGACTACCTGTGTTAATTCTACATGTGGATTAATGAATGTTCTTTAAGATAGTTATAGATATGCAATTATTATGCATACTAATAATGCCATGTAGATTTGATTCGAGGCCACTAGATTGAGAGGATTCCGCTAGCTGGTCATTCACCATAATGGCTAACAAAGTGGTCATGCAAAGGTCAACAAGGGGAATCATTCAAAGAGGTCGACGGTGGGAGATTCCTCATGCAAACCAAATTGTAACTACCTTCTAAATGATCTTTATTGATGTTGATTGAATATAGGCATTACTGTTGTGCTAAATTTGTGTTGAGGTAGGCACATCTAACTAGATTCCATGTACACATAACCACCCCTCCACTTTCTCTACTTTCTCTAAAGTGACATCCTCCTAGTTCATGGAGTTGACTACCTTACTTAGTTAGTCGCTTCTTTTCCTATAAAATAGAGTTGGATGCTCCTTCTTAGGAGGTTGCGTGATTTGATGATGTACTTGAATTATTAGTTTTCAACAATATAGTTTACTCTGCTCTGTTGTACTCATGTTTTCCAATGAATAAAATGAATTTATAAGTCCATACATTTGAGTTTACATTAGTTTTAGAGGATACTCATCCAAGGGATCCCACTTGGTGAGCATTTTGTCCTTAGTTTAGTTTAGTTTAGTTGTTACTTTTTGTTTAGTATTTAGTTAAGAATCTGGCGTTGACTATTCCTACAGCCACTAGAATTTCATTCTGTGATTGTTCCTACAGCCAAAGCAAACAAAGTAGTTTCCTATTTGTTTGCTCAAATTTTCATTTTTGTCATGCATTTCAACTTAGCATAGTTGTTGGTTGATGTTTAGTACTTATGTTATTTCCTTCTAATAAATTTACCTTCAATATTATGTTTTTCTTAGTTGTAGAATGAATATGGCTACTTGGGATCCTTAGTGCACATACTATGCTAACCCATTTCAAGTTCACATCCCTAGGTGGAAAAGTTAAATGCACCTTCATGATGATTGAATGGCTATTCAGTTTAGATGTCCAATCTCTGAATCATAGTTGTAAGGGCTTAGCTATTAAATCATTTTAGGAAGCCAACATTTTTGGTGTCGTTGTCGGGGATGGTGTCAAACTAGGGATTTCTTTGGAGTCATTGGTAGTTTTTCTTGTTATAGTATTTCTAAAAGTTGTTCTTAGTATACCCCTCATTTAGGAAGTAATGACCCCCCTTATTCTTTACCAATTCTTTGTGTGAGTTGGCTGATAGTGAGTTGATACCGCATGCATAGAGGAAGGAGAAAATATGCTTATAGGAGATTCCTTCCTAAAAATATTGATCCATTCCAACTAGTTGAATACCAGAACCTACCAAGAAAAGAAGAAGAAGAAGAAGAAGAAGATCCACACCCCTTTGCTGATGTAGTTCCTAATCATACTAGCTCTGAATTTTCCTCTAAAGACCAAAATTATCTTGAGAATCCTTTTTCTTTGGAACTACATCAAGCAAGCTTGGGTGATGCAAATGGAAATAGACCTAACCAACTAACTTTTCCTTTCCCCATTGCTCATCAGAATGAAGTAGATAACCTCAAAAATATCCCTACTTTAGTCCTTCCCAAGTTTTATGGACTTGTCATAGAAGATCATGACGCCTTATTGTTCAAGTTTGATATACTCTGTAGGAGTTATGACTATACCATCGATGCCCATAGTCTTAAGCTATTTCCTACCACTCTGAAAGAAGCTGCATTAAGATGGTTCATGAGCCTAGGTAGAGATACTGTGGAGACATGGGATGACATGAAGACAAAATTATTTGAGAAATACAAGGAGTATTGTAGGGGTAGTGACATGAGAGGAGGTAACATTTTTAGGATGCAGCAAAAGGAAGATGAGAGCCTAGAGGATTACATTGCAAGGTTTCTATTTTTCCTAAAAAAATATCCACACCATACACTTAATGAAGACTCACAAAAGCTTCTTTTCCTTAGAGGAATCAATGATAGTTGCACTGATGCCTTGGACCTGATGGGAGGAGGAGATATCTCCCAAGTTCCTTTGAAGGATATCAAGAAGATATGCCAGAACTACTCTAGGGAAGATTCAAAGAAAGGGAGAGCTTACCAATCTTCCATGGATAAGTCATCTACTAGTGGGGTTTCAAGAATGGAGATTACTCATTTGTTGGCAGACTTCAAGCAAGAGATTATAAACAATCTAGCTACCCAGCTGGATGCTCTTTAGGCCAAGAAGAAACAAGAGGAGATAGAGGCAACATTGGCAGAGTATTTCCCCCATTGTAGACAAAAGAAGGACTGCAAATGCAAGATGGTAGCTAATATTGAAAGAAAGTAGATTGCACCCGAGTTCAATCCAATTTAGATTGAAGAAGATCAAGTCTACTATGTTGCACAAAGGAGGCCTTGGGCTCCAAGACAAGGTGTGCCACCAGATCCACTCTATTTTCTTGGGCCATATTTCAATTCTTATTCATCTAGTAACCAATAGCATCCCCCATATCCATCCAACTATGGAGGATATCCACCACAACCTTGAAATAAACCTCCAAATACCTGGCCTAATAATCAAAAGTCTCCACCCCAATGACAGCAACCTCAGGGGAATTGAAAATAGTTTCAAAGAAATTAGTAGCCATCCCTAGGAAATTGGCAACAAAAAAATCAATGGAGGGGAGGACAACAATGGCCAAACCAACCAAATAGTT